>VWPU01014314.1:0-231943 GCA_013398955.1 Callaeas wilsoni | reverse complement strand
GCTGCCGCTGCCGGTGCCGCTGCTGGTGCCGGTGCGCTCCCGGTGCGCTGCCGCGGCTCGGACCCGCCGCCGGCGCGCTTCCCGCGCTGCAGCCGCCGCCGCCCTGCGCGGCCCCGGCGACACGGGCCAAGGAATCGCCCGTGCTGGGAGGAGCCGCTGGTTCTGGTGCCCTGCCGGTACCCGGGAAGGAGAGGGGGTGGTGAAAAGCGGCGGGCACTGCCGAAGCAGCCCCGACCCAAGGAGCAAACGCTTCATTGCAGAACACCAAGAGGGGGAGTATGGGAGGGTCGCAAAGATGGTTCGTCCGGTGTGTTGGAAGTGGGTGCGAACTGTGAGAAACGATGTCTCACCTCTTTGAAAAATCTGAGTTTTATTAGTTAACTTGACAATTAGCGATAAAACTTGCCATGGGCAATTCCACAAAGCAAAGAAGTACAGCGCCCTATCCCTCACGGACAATGAAAGGCGGCCAGACACACCCGCTGGCGGGGCACACAGGTTTTATGTCCCGGAGGCTGGCGAGTCTCCACCCACAACGCGCCTCCCAAGCGTTGTCTTGAGTGGCTCGTTGGTCTTGGGATCTTCTCACTGGGTCGTTGTCATCCACTGCTGATCCCCCGCTTATCCCCTTATGTTAATACCGTCAAGGCCTCCACCCCTTTCCTTGGAACCAGATTACCTCATTTTTCCAGAAGGTTCCGCGACCCAGGTATTATATCCAATATTGGCAATAAAACTTCTCAAACTTATTAACAGACCATACCACCATTAACTTATTCACATCATTAACAGGTTCAACTTAATTATTTTTAACCATAAACTCCATATACGAAAGCCATTTTCATCAGTTCTTGTTTATAGCAGAGTGGACCTGAGGGTTCAGGGGAATCAGTTTCTGAAGTCACGAAATGGAGGATCTCCGGGTGACTCTGTGTGAGAGCTGCCATCATAGGCCCCCACGTGGCAAGGTGCCTGTAAGTATAGGCATCACCATTCCTCGCAATATTAAGACATTTCTGTCCTACTGCCTGCCAGGCTTCCAATTGCAAAGTCCCAGTAGAAGGGAGATCTTTTTCACGCGTGGATACCCAGTCCAGCAAAGTACTTAGCTTAGCATCGGAGATGTCTGTATTTTGCCGATGCAGGAGCCACCATAACAGGTCTAGGCTCCATTTTGTTCCAGGGATATTTTTCCTCCCATAATTCTTCCACTACTCACCTGATAGGTGATGGGCGTGCATTTGGATTCCTTTACTGAACTTTTCCTGGTCGACCCCGATTCCTGGCTGAGTGGAAGTTGCTACTGGTGCAGTCCACATCTTTGACCACCTGTGAAATATCCCTGTTTGTGCGCCATTCGTAGCAGTGGGGAACAAAGACACGTGGACCTCCTTGCTTTCTCCGAAGAAAGCTGTTTATTGTAACAGACTGAACCCTTTTATGTTCGAAAATTAACCCAAAAGGCAGTGGCTGCGTGCCACTGCGGTGCCGCTGTTCACACAGCCCTTTACCCAGTCAGCTCTCTCATCATATGGTGTCCACGCGTCTCCCCAACCAATCACTGCCTCATGCACGAGGCAAGCACACGACAGCCTTACAGCCTGTTCTCTGGTTACAGTGATACCTTAGGATTTTTGCTTTTACATTTTCATATGTTTGTAATCCTGCAATTCTTTAGTGTATAACTCTGAGCTCCATATAGAGTGTTAGCGACTGCTTTTCCCATTTTTGTCAGACACAACAGTTCCTCTCTAGGCCTGAGAATCAAGGACACCTCACTGTCTCACGCCCCGAGAAATGTAAACAAAAGTGAGTTGGGAGGGAACAAACTAAGAGAATGGGACTCCGCTGCCTAAAGCTGTAATTGGACAATGAACCTCTGATATGCAAATAGACAAAACTTATATCTGTCCCAAAAACGTGTGACGGTGTCCATCTTGGGTGTAGTCTCTGTGAGACTCCTGCACTGCCCAAGGTGTACCTGTAAAGGCCTTTCAATAAATCCCTACCCTTTATCCTTTCACTCTGCCTAGCCTCTGTTCCAGGTCAGCCTCTACAAGGCAGCATCAGGACCTGCTTTTTACCTTGCTGTTAACAGAAACTTTCGCAGAGTGCTTTCTGTTGAGCAAGAGTGAACAGGATTTCTTGTCTCCCGCAGGGATCCTCACTCCTTCCATGACATTGGGAGGTGTCACCCCAGTCACTACAATAAGATTTTAACACTAGAGCAGTTGAGACCTGCAAGTCAAGTTGTTACCAATGGCCTAGCGTTCGAAGGGGAAAGCAGAGTGGTCATCAGCTGGTTTTATTACCCCCTGCACAGGTCTTGTTTTTCTCTGAAGTTCATTCTGAGATGCAAGACGCCTCATCAGGTTTATGGTTTTTACAACATCTGCCTTGACAAAAATATGACTGAAATGAGAATAATATGGTCATGGTGCCAGAACAGTAAGAGCAGTAATAATAATAGCCTCTCTGATCATTATGATCATCATTTTATTCTCACTATTACACCAAATAGTATAATTTATTGCAGTAATATAGCCTGGCTATGAGTGATTATATAAATACATATGTTATCTTTTTCAGGGGTTTTACATATTCATGCTTTCCTGATGAAAATATATTATTTACCAACAAGGAAAAGGTCTTAGATGAGAAGAAAGCAAATTTATTCTCTTTGGCAGCTATCCATTTCAGGTCCGGGCAGGGTATGAGAAATGCATGCAAATGTGACAGCTGGCTGTTGATACTAGGATTCCTATGGATCATCTATTAAAGCAGCACTTTGTTATCATCTTCTGCATTCTGATCCTGAAGTGTGTGAATTTACACTTCATAACAGATGAATCTAACTTTAAAATATATCCAGCTGCTAAAGACAGAAGATAATCCCGCAGGTAATGCATCTCAAATATTCAGAGCAAAAAGAACCGATGTTTATTTACCATCTAAATAGACTTTAAAACACTGAGATCTTAACAGTATTTCGTAGTTTGGGGACTTTTCTTTCTATAAAGAAAGTTAGCAGTTGAAAAAAAAGAATAAATTTGCAGCTGAACTATATCTTAATATAGCAATCTCTGCTCGATCTCCATTTCACAAGAGATGGACCCAATCTTGAGGATATTTGAGCATCCAAGTAATTCTATTCAACTTAAAACATTCTGCAATACTCAGTGATTTTATTCATATACATTAGAAGCAAGAATTTTCACTTGACCAAGAACTTTAGGATCAAAGTGTCTAAATTGCAAAACACCTTACTATAGTAGAGATTTTCATTCTGTCTTTTGGAAGAAGTCAATTCTGATATTGTTTTGTAGACCAGAGTTTTACAAATTCATTTTCCATCTAAGAAAATAAATTTAAATTTTAGCTTTGCAGAGCCTTTATAGCAATCTGTTGTGTGATCATTATAATGAAGAATTAGGTACATGGTGACTTTGGTCAAAACTCATGTTAATGCCGTACATATTCTAAACTCTTCAATTATGTGAAACATTAAATTTCTTGGGCACATGGGGTCTGGCATCCCAAGGGCAGATTCTAAGTATTTTGAAAGCTGGTTAGAATCTAGTTATACCTGACACATACGTATCAATTTATTATAAGTAATATTTGGAAGGCTTCTGTAATACGGTTTTAAATTAAAAGTAAACTACCGATGATAAAGCTCTTAAGCAAGCTTCCAAGTAAATACTAAGCTTAAACCAAAACTAATGTTTTATATATATGTGACTGCTGAATTTTGCTTGATTAATTTCACACATATCTGTCGCTCTAGCAAAGCAAGTGTGTATCTTTCCTAAGAGAAAGTTGTTACTCAGATTTTTTTGTTTTTTTTTTTTTAATTGTTAATCATGAGATTAAAACTCCTTTCAAATAATACATCTTTGCTGCAGTTGTAATTTTCAGGCATATTCATCCAACTTTAACCTGACTATGCTCTCATTGTTGGGAATTGTAAAGCTTTCATTGCAGCAGAGCTGTGGTAGTCCTGTGAACAATTGAAATATCACCTGAGAGCTGTTTTCCACTGAAAAAGAAAAAGATGAGTCTCCAAGTGATGAAAGAAAAAGAAATCAGCTGGTTTCATAGTTGACCTGAAGTATTTCTTGAAGACCTGGTAATAAGAGAAGAAAGGGATGTGGCCCATATTTTAATTAGTTAATACCTTTCTCTTAATTACACTGATTTCACAGAATCACAGAGTGATCAGAGACGGGCGAGTGAGCGGTACTGCTCCCTGGGCATCTGATCCCTGCAGAGCATCCAGAGGCAGACAGCATGGTGGGGACAGGCAGTTTGACTTTCCAGGGAGATCAGAGTCTTTCTTGGCTCCCACAGACAATGAGGGAAGGTTTAACACATCTTTTATTCTATTGTACAGTTGAACTGAGGTGTTTACAGTGACAGTCATGTTTCCAATAGTGGTCTCTGCTCTGTTTTCAGTACCAAACTGTCTCTCTTACAGTATTCCTGACAAATTGTTTGCTGGTGGTGAACATGTTCCCTAACGGCTTCCTAAACACTGGAAAGGGAATAATGACAGTAGCAATTTAGAAGGAAAAGAATGTCATACACATTATTTGATATCTCTTTGGTTTTGAACACTCAAAGGTACTTCCAACTGCACCTTTCATTAGGCCTCTTTTTTGGTCTTTAACTTCCTGTAATGTATTGATTTAGTTTAAAATAATAAAAAAGTCTTAGAAGATATAGAACATATATCTGTGTTGAGATTAAAGGAAATTTGACAAATTCAAGAATCTGGATAAATGGCACCCTACAATGCTTTCTCATTAAAGATGTCATGGGGTTTTTTGAGAACCTTGCATACTGCTGAAAAAACAAAACTGCGACATTCTGAACACTCTAAAATATTGATATTCACATAAACTGAGCTTTGCTGATTTATAGTCATAGCCTTAGGATTTATTTCTATGTTAATCACACAACTGCAAATATCAGAGAATTAAAAAATACAGAAGTAATGTTCTGCCATAAATGCTTATATAGATCATTATAGTATTTAGAATACATCTGCATTTGTAATGAAGTAAACTGCTCCCATAGAGAAAAGTTGTATATCCTTTCCCTTCTATTTTAGGCCAGTGCTGCTCTTCATTCTAATTCTTCTTCTACAGGGGACAGAAGTTAGGAAAGGAAAAATAATATTCTAGCATCCAAAGAAATGTAGAGGAAACACTAATACATTTCATTTAAACCATATCTTTTAGGACCTTTTCCCTGATTCTAGCTGTAGGTGTATACCCTAACTGTGCAGGTCAGGAGGAAAATCATCTTCCCCTTCTGCTGCTTGGCTCTTAGTAATGGAAAAGGCTCTCCAGGTGACAGAGCAGGTCCTTGGCCTTGGGAGGTCAAGACTGTGGGATATGCCATAGCATGTCTTGCCCTGTGGCTCTTGCTTGCATGAGTGACAAGCACCAAGTTGCTTCATCTGGAATTTAGCCTCTCCCCTTTTTAGCATTCACCCTGCCCCACAATACCAGTAATAATTTTAAGGCTTCTTAAAGATCTTGGATAAATACATGATGCATCCAAGTGCCAAGAAACAGTCCCTGAGTGAGTTCACTGAAAGGATTTGATGATGAAAAAGAACGATTTCAATTTACATTGACATTTTGAGACCTATCATTTAGCCATCTTTAATAATTTTAAAATAGCTCTTGCAGAGCTTTAAAATAATTTTTTAATTAAAGTGTCAAAAAAGATCAAGTCAAATGCCTCTGTAAGTTTAATTCAAGTTTACCATCTTCACTATCTTGTGGCTCATAAAGAAAATATTTAAATTTGATCTCCATAAATGCACTGACTGAACAACTATAGTTCCATCTTTTAGCTCTTTATTTACTAGGTCTGCAGCACCCACACTATTATTTGTCCAAAGTATTTCTCAAACTACCTTTTTTGTATGTTTTATCTTATTTAAAAACTGCTTAAATTTAAATAGAAGGGTCAGTTGCTGAATTGCTTCTCTGCTTCTTTCTCCTCTTCCCTTATTATCCTTTCTATAGCTTTATTTATTTTACATTTCTAGTTCAAATGTTTTTAATTTCTTAATAAAATTTTCCTTTAATGTATCTATAAACATAGGCAAAAATGCGTTGTAGCATTATGATTATTAAACATCAACTGTGAAAGCTACAAATGTTTTCTAGTTAGAAATTGGAAAAAAAAATTTCAGCTTTTCAGATTGGTTGTGACCCTTTAATAAATGTACACAAGCAATTGCTCTTTTTAAAGATATAATTGCTCTGAAAAATCTTAAAACAAGTCTTTATAGAACAGAAGTTAAATTATGTGTGCACTGCATAACGTTTTTGCACAGGAGGAACTTGAGTTATATAGACTCTTACTTAGTGGAACAAAACCTATTCATTGCCAGAAAAGCACAGTCTTGAAAGACATATCTGGATTTACATTTGGCATCAAGTTTGAAAAATTAAAGCTCTTCAACTAAATTATCACCAGCTTTGTAATCTGTGATGTGCTGCTTTTTACCTTCTTGGACAGAGATCATAACTGAAGTTATGTCTTGAAGCACCTGAATTTTACATCTGGAGGTTAATATACTGCACCAATAATTATTTTTTTTAAAAAATGTACTCTCACCTATGTTTAATTTATAGCTGTCATTAGCAGCAATAGGAGCTTGATTTTTACATTGAAAATTGAAGAAATCTTGTGGGTTTTGTTCTGACTGTGTGTACGTAGAAAAGGGTAAATTATTAGTAGATAATGAATACCACTAGGAAGGAAAAACAACCCCAAACTTTCTTGAATCCTAATTAATTTTACATTTAAACCAGTGTATTGATTTCGCTGCTGTTTTGGTGTTTAATTTTAGTGCTACAAAACCTTGACTTAAAACATGTAGTGTGCAACAACATAAACCTTTCAACTTTAGAGCTGTCTGTGGGTATACTGAAGCAATACAAGATACTGTACTATCCAGCCACCAGAACACTGTCAAGTGAATGAAAATTTCATAGCAGGACTAAGTTTCAGCATTTCATAAAATGACTTCTCTATCACTGTCATTTCCAGGTGACTTACATGCATCAACTTTGGCATTACACGTTTTGCAAAGGTGTCGGGTCAGGATTTGCCATAGCACTTCTGAGGAAGTAAAAGATGTTATTTGAGAAGTGGCATATGAAATTTCAGGGGATGCCACGATCAAATGCACAAAATCAAATCAACTTTGCATAGAAAAGCAGCTCTATTATTATTTGTAAAGTGGTTGCCTATGGTTCAGGGTAGGTTTTCAGAAAGTATCTTAGAGGATAGGAGTACAGACAGGATGAAGAAATGCTCTTTCAAATTCACTATTTAAACTGTAGATAAAAGATCATCTGTCAATGTCAGCTCAAAATATGTCAACATATGCTTAGGTACTCTAATAATAATAAGTATAAATTTTTGAAGCTTGTGTTCCCTTCTACTAATGCATAAGGAAATTGTTTTTTAGGACACAAAACATACAGAAATAAAAGCAATATTAAGAGAGGCAAAATTAATCTTACTGCTAGCTTTACCTATATGCCTTTTAGCATACCAAGGCTAGGCAAACCCGTTTCTCTCCCTTTCATATAAAATGTGAATTTTCTTTATCTAAATCTTTAAAGATGCCTTAATACACCAGTTTCAGTGCCCATGCCCATGTTCTGAAACTGCTTTGACCCCCCTAACTGTAGACCCCTAAGTGAAGAATCTAACAATTCAAGGCATGTTGTGGCTAGTTCCAGTGGACAGTCCAGACCTTGACTTTGCTAAATGATTTTCCAGAGCTCCTGTTTCTCTGCAAAGATAACGTCTGTTCCCTTCATTGACTGTTCCCCTAAATGAATCTATCTTACAAAAATGCTCCATCACTGGAAGTGTTCAAGGCCAGGCTGGATGGGGCTCTGAGCAACCTGGTCTAGTGGAAGGGGTCCCTGCCCATGGCAGGGAGTTTGGAACTAGAAGATCTTAAAGGTCCCTTCCAACCCAAACTATTCAATGATTCAACAATTCTAAAATCAATGGAAAGGCAGGTGAGGGCTTGCATTTTCCAACATTTTTATCTACAAATCATTTCCTGACAACTGATAAGGGGAACAGATGATGGCAGACTGCTGAGGTGCTCTTTAGACACCCTGGGGCTTCTCCCTAAGGAATCTGACTGACACTCCAATATTGGAAAAAGAATTTAAAAACCTGTCGGGAGATGAGAAGAGAGGATACAAGCTGAAAAAAGGGTGAGAAGGAGAATACTGATGATTTTCCTGCATTGCCTTGATCTCAGTCACGTAACTATTACCATCCAGCATGAGCTGATTGTTTTAGTGGAATTTGGACATCTTTGCTTGTGTACAGGTATTGTGGTTGCATATTGCATAGACATAACTTGGGTGATTGCTGCAGACTTCTCTAAAACAGGGAGTTTAGAGGCACAGGCCTAATAGCATTGAGAAAAGGGAGTTCTTTGGCTAATCAGCAGATATCCTCTTGTGGACACCTTGTTACCATTGGGTTAATTAGAAAACAGCTGGCACTGACTGGGGGGAAGAGGGAAGTATAGGGTGATAGACTGCGCCAAATCCCTCTAATGCTTTATTATCTTTCTCTAACCTTTTAGCCTTAATTGCCATTTTAGGGACTTAATGAGATGCATGCTTTCAGAGCTATACCCCTCAAGTGGTAGGAAATGGGTTTGCTTGGGTAAGTGTGTTTAATCCTCTGGGGTTTCCTGCGAACTATTCAATTTAATTGGATTACACCAGAGGTCTGACTGGGTGTGATGAGGGCCCGCTTCACAAGCCCTTGATTGCTTCATATTGTGTTCATCCTTTTTTACTTCAACCTGGTGAGCTGTAAAATGTGACAAACTGTATATCTTTAGACTTAGTAAAACATAAAGTTTGCAGCTAGGGCAGGTTATGCTGATTTCTACAGGAAGACAGTTAAAGAGAAATATGGTTACATACAGTATCTACATTAACTGAAGTATCTGACAGGAGTATAGTTTTTTGAGCTTGTAAACTGAGTTATCACATTCCCTGGTGCCTAGAAGCACTTCATAGCAAGGATATCTGGAAAAGATGAGCACAGTAAGAATAAGATCAAGAGTACCTGAGTTTAGAGCTAGTAAGAGAGGACAGAGCAAGAGAAAAAGAGGGAAGATGCTGAGGAAAGATCTTAATAGATACCAAGCCACCCAGAAACTTCCAGCTGCCTGTCAGCATGGTGGTCCAAAAGGTGCTCTGCTGGGAGGGAGACCTGAAGAGGTAAAGAATTGAAACCTTCTAGAAATAACCACAAGTGTATACGAGAAGAAATATTATGTGGACCACAGATTCAAGCCAAAAATGCATGCAGGTTACGTGGCTGTTAGTCTAACTCACATGCAATTATAAGACATTTAAATGTTTTAGAACATGGTGCTGAAACAGATGCACTAGAAACATAAATGGAGGGAGCTGCTGTGATGTGGACAGATGATATATCCAAATTTCGTGAGCAGGATTTCAAGGAGGAAGTCTCACATGCGTCATACTGCTTTCTTCCCTCTTCGCTTCCCAGTGTTACTCCACTTTCCTGGGGAATTTCATTGCACAAGTAGCCCTAGTCACAGATTTGCAGGTCCCAGTCCTACTGCAGAAGTTGATAAAGGGAAATAAAGACAATAAGGCTGTCACTGAAAAGAACAAATATTAATATTTTACTACAGGACTGGATTGGGTCTTGCAATGAAGAGACTACAAGATTTCAAATCATTCTCAATATTTTCTGAACTTCAGTACAATGTTGTTGCAAAGTAAAGCTGGCAGTGAAATTTCAGGTGAACTGTTTTGAAGTTACTGCATCATGAACCGGTGTCCAAGGGAAGAAGGCAATGGGACCATTTATCTCAGAATCTATAGGTCTCGGTGGCTAGAAAGTAATCTGAAGAAAAATGCAATAGGTTAATATTCTAAGAAACAGGATCATTTTCTGGACATACAGTGATAACTGTGATAGAGATATGAAATTATAAAATATTTAGTCTCTTTAAATCCTTTCTGTTCTTTAAAGATGTAATAGGTGAAAGAACTGACAGCTGAGTGGTTGAACTGCATTAGCCAGAAATAAAAGTAGGAAGGAGCTGAACAGCAAGAACAGTATGCTTGTGGAACCCATCTGCTGTGAGCAAGGGGAAGTTGCTTAAATGAGGAGGCAGAAACAAATATGAAGACAAAACACTGTGGGTTGCTTTTTTTTTCTGTAGCTGTGCATAACTAGATGAACTTTAAGGTCCCTTCCAGCCCAAATCATTCTATGCTTCTATGATAAATTTGCATAGGAGCATCAAGTGTTTGGATTTGCCTACTGATATGGTGGCAAAAGTGACTGCAATTTGAATGCTCATTACTTTAAAGCTGTACAGTACCCCAGAATATTCCTGAAAATTTTTAATTTTGTCTGTACATGGCAGTAACAATGATATTATCACCATGGCAAAGACTTTCAGGTGCATACAAATAAAAAAGACATGCAATAAAATTAGTTAAAGATTGATCAGATGAATGCTGTGAAAGTCCACAAAGGATTGATATAAAAAGCTGAGATAAATTGGGAAGTCAAAGGAGGATGAGAGGAGAGAAAAATTTCATTCCAGTGTAATTTGGAACAAAGAGCAAATTTTGAGTAACAACGTAAGACAAATTTTTAAAATCCCCAATAACTAGAAATTTTTAAAGGGAGATATGGTTGTAATATTTTACTTATAAATAGTGTAAACATACTTTATATTTGAAAATGTGACAGTAGAGGTCATTTATTATATTTTATAATGAAACCAGAGGGGAAAAAAAACCTAGTTAAATTTATAGTCTTCATTTGAAAAAACATATAGCAATATATAGGAGTCTTAAACACATAATTATCTACAGCAAATTGTTAAAGTTCAGAATTAGTACATTTGGGCTCATTACATAAGATAAATAAATCAAGAGATGTTTAATTCTGTGGTTAAAGCACAGCACTATACTATATATGCAGTAGGGAAAAAGGAAGAATTTAGAAGAAAAATCAATCTTTGGCTAGGTCTGTGTGTGGTAAATATAACAGGATTGCAGAAGTGCAAGGGCTCTTTGCAATTGTGTTCATAACCTAATTAGGGTGGTAATTAGGACACAGGTAAAACCACAAAAGGAGAAAAAAAAGAAGGATGTTAAATTTCAAAGAGTGAGTTTCAGAAGAATGTAAAAGCACAGGATGAAATCAAGTAGGATAAATCGATAGAGATAAAGGACACAGAGGGAAATGGAAAACATTCAAAGATAAATTAATGTATGCCCAAGGGTTTTGCATGTAATCTAGCTAAAAATACACCAGAAATAAAGAAGGCTAATGTTGATGAACAAAGAAGCCCAAACCTGAAAAGATACACTCTACCAATAGCCAAGGGACTGTATGAAATGAATATAGCTGAAAAACAAAAGGTCAGGGATGAAGCTCATAGCATGTTTAACAAATTTGAAGAGTACATTTTCCATTAAAAAATATATACAAATCTCAAGGCATTTAAAAAAAAAATCTCTTGAATTTGGAACTAATCAGAAGAAGATAAAGAACAAAATAATTACTGGGAGAGATATATTAAGTGCAAGATGCTGAAAGAAGGAACACAAACTGTCAAAGATGTTTTGGTTTCAAAGCAGAAATTGTCGTGCTAGGGGACTGCAACTCTGATATTTGCTTTTTACAATACTTCATTAGCATACTGCAAGGGACTGTATGAATCCTAAATTTAGTTTTAAATTTGTCTTGTAAATTCGGCCATATTACAGCCAATTTATGGCTACTTTTATAGGTAGCAAGTACCTTATTAGGAGATTGACCTCTTGTTATCATTGATTTCTATCCTGGTTTTGGGCCAACCTCCTCATTAAAATAACAGTAGAAAATTACTCTTAAATAACCCAAATCCTCAGAGTTTCACTGTATATATGCTCTCTGTGTAACTTTCACTAACATCAGAAGTTGTGAAAGCTCAGTCTTCCAAAACTGCAACCTAGAAAATGGAGTAAAACTAGGAAAATTTAAAATAAATTTCAAGAAGTGCCAGATTTGCCAGAACTGGATTTCAAAATAGTGAATCAGTTATGTCTCTCTGTGGTCATGACCATGGCCAAAACAAACCTGCCTGATTTAAATTTTTCAGTGAGCTCTCCTATTGTCCAAATTTCCCTGATAGCCCCATTTCTTCTTCCCCAAAGTGTAAAGGGAACATCTGTACTGAGAAGACCAAAAAGGATCACAGCTTACACACTTAACTGAGATGCCTAAAGGAGTGGGAGGTTAAATCAGAGGTAAATATAGTTTTATTACCATAATTACAAAAACAATTGCTCTCTATACAGAATAATGAAATGAGAAAATCGAATGACTAACTGCCTGAATTAAGTTGATAAATGCACTACAGTATAGTAGGTAGAATGGATCCAGTGAGATATCTGGTTGAAAATGAGTAATTGATAATCATTTTACACCAGTAGTTCTCACTTGCTACAGCCCATAAACTCTCTTTCTGTATTTTTCCCAAGTATATGACCTTCTTTTTTTATTTTTTTTTAAACCAAGTAAGAAAATATCTTGGCTTGACAGAAATTCTGTTCATCCCTGATAAAAAGTAATTAAAAGCTAAAGTACAGGGCAAGAAAAATTTATGTTCCAGGAAGCAAGAACTCAGAAATCTCTCTAGCTGGAGGAAGGAGGAGAGAGAATCAGGCTTACGTTTTCAGTTTCAGTCTGGTTCTCTTGGTCCTTTCTTTACTGTTTCATGTTAATATGTCCAAAAAAATCAGATTTATCCTCAGATCTGAAAAACACCCCAAATTAAGCTTGTTAAACTATATAATAAAAACTAGGAAAAAAAAGCAAGATGAAAATGGAGGCTATTTAAAAAACCCTTCCCAAGTGGCAAAATAATCCAAAAGAACTATTCATATTACCTAATATTAAGAGCTCTAGATTCAGACAACTTAACAGTCTATGGTGTAAGTGTCTGCATATATATATATGTCTGAATTTTGAGCCGAATCAAGGTTTTATCTTGGGACTGAAGTAACCCTGTATCCCTAAAAAAAAAGAGAAAAAGGAGGAGGCAGCTTTAATCACTTACATTAGGTGAGATGAACTCTGCCTTAGCAGTGCCTGTCTTTTTCTATGGACTAAGGGGGGAAAAGGATGACAAAATAAATCTATATTTTGTCAGAGGTATCTCAACTGTACGTTTTTTGTGAGACAACATACCCAGGTCAAATTCTTTGTGACAAGCAAGTGTCCAGACCCACTGACTAAGCAACCATGGTTCATTTTGTAGTTTCTAGTGGTTCATAGTAGCCACATGACACTTCTCCCTTCACCATAAGATTTGTATTATCCTCTCTAAGCTTAACATTTTTCACAAAATTAGACAGTTAAAAATCCAAAGCACACAGTTGAAGAGTTAATCCTTGTCTGTGTCCAAAGTACCACTGATGTGTCAGAGATTTGAATCCTGACCTCACTGTACATTTCTTTCAAAATGCATGAGCAAGCACAAATGTTTTCTCCAATGTGTATGCCAGTATAAAACAAAATAGTAGTAAATTATTATTTGACTTTTAGTAGTGTCAACACACCTCTGATGACATTAACAATCAACATTTTCACATTTTTGAGCTGTGCTGCCCAGAGAAGAAATACTTAGCATTATTCACGGTCACAAGAAGTAGTGATCAGAAACTTGGTGTGATTCATATAATGCAGTGAAAAAGACAACTGCAGCATGGGGTGTATCAGTAGAAATATTTTCACTAGGAAAAAATTAAATAAAATAAAGAAAGTAGTGAAAGGCAGTTTGTCGTGAGGAAAAAGGGTCCAAAATCGAATATGTAGGAATGTTTGACTATGTTTCAGCTCTAAGAAGAGTTACAAAAATAAAGCCTGGAAGAGAGTAAGAAAATGCTATTGTTGTCTGTCTTGGTAGTTGGATGACCTTGGCCAACAGCTGAGCGCCCACCCAGTCACTTGCAGAAAGAGAATTGGAGGGAAAGCTGAAAAAGTGTAGGTGAAGATAAAAACACTTTAATAGGTAAAGCCAAGCTGCGTGTGGAGCAATGCAAAATAAGGTATTCATTCCCTTCTTCCCACCAGTAGGAAGATGGTTAGTCATTTCCAGGAAAGCCAGCCCTCAGCACTGATAATGGTTACTAGTGAAGACAAAAGCCGTAACCATGAATGTCTCTTTTTTCTCATTTCCTTGAGCTTTTATTGCTGGGTGTTACGTTATGGGGCCTGGAATACCCTTCTGGTCAGTTGAGGTCAGATGTCCCAGCTGTGTCCCTTCCCAGCCCCTTGCCCACACCAGCCCCCTCACTGGGGAGGCAGCGTGAGAAACTGAGACAGCCCAAATGCCATGCAGGCACTGTCCAGCAATAGCCAAAACACTGGTGTGTTATCAGCACCGTTTTTGTCTCAAATCCAAAGCACATCACCACATCAGCCACTTTGAGGAACATTAACTCCATCCCAGCCAGACCCAACCAGTATATTATCTGAGAAATAAGGAAATAAAGAATAAGGAAAGAAAATAGACATTTAAGTTGGCGAATGATGACACAATGTTACTTTCTGGGACTTAGAGAAAGACTTTACAAAATTAGAGCAGTGAGATTCTGGAATTCCTCTTCATTCAAATAGGGAGGACAAAATTAATTGCTTTTAAGGTACAGCCTCATAATTTTAGGAAAAGCTTTATATCATAGGAGTCTTGCAGTACCAATTCTCAGTGACCCACATCTCTTCCAGTCCGTTCTTGTTTGTTGTTTGGAGAAGTTTTTAAGAAATATATTTACATAAAAAACCTGCTTTTACTCCCTTTTCTCTTCAAGAATGATAAGCAGTAAATCTGAAGCACAGTCTACAGGTAATTTGGAATTAACTAAGCTACTTTATATCTATTTTCTCAGACACTGATAGCTGTTTAGCTGAGGTAGCACAGATAGGAAAGGCCTGGGAAAAGCCACCTATCCAGAAAAGTAAAATATTCTGTCAGCATGTACTGGGCTCCCAATTGCTGCAGACTGCCCATAATTTAAAATATTTTAAGTGTATCTGCAAGGACTGCAGGTCAGATATCACCTAAAGGCAAAAGAGCAAAGGAACTTCCTTCCCAGCCAGTGTGTGACCAAAGCCCACTTCCAGGCAGCTGAGGATAAGCAGCATGCAGCAAGAGGCTTCTTGAGATAGCGCACCCTGGCACAGCTCCTCATTGATCCCCAAAGTGGGGATGGAAACTAGCTTCTTTAATCTTCTGAAATGTGCAGTTTGTCTCCAGTCATTCTGGACAATTTCGTTCTGTGCACTCAATCTATTTACAGTAGTTCGAACAGGCTAAAGCAATTTAGAGTCTCTGTGGAAGAAGGAAATTCCTATTCCTCATTGCAGAGAGAAACACTTCTAAAGTATTCCTTAAGCTCTCTGACAGCCTTCTCACTCCTCCCCATTTTTTCAATGGGAGGTAGTGAAGCACATCATTTATAAGTTGTTCTAATGGGGTATCACACTGTTTTTAGGAGGAGATTTAGAGGAAGAGAAATCCTTAGGGCTGTGTCGTGAGTGAAACCTGACAGCCAAACTGAACTAACTGCACACATGGAAGAGGCTTTTTTCCCATATTTTTCATGCTCTTACGTTTTTGGAAAGCAAAATTTAACAATAAAACTTTACAAAGTAAAAAAGGTTGTATAGCTCTTCATCCTCTTGTTTCTGAGAGCTGAATTAAAGTGAGCTGGGAATTTCCTATGAAGTCTGTCTTCTGCTGAAGGACTTCATTAACATGCCTCAGATAAAGTTTACTGCTGCTGTCTTAGAAAAGGGCATTGTAATACCAAGAGAAAATACATTATTACCATATTCAGAAACAGAAAATAAGATTGTCGGTCCGATTGAAAATGAAGGCAACAGTCTTTTCCCTGAGATTCTCTTCCGGATGATAAGCACTCACAAAAAATATTTTGGGGGAAGAAAAAACCTCTCTGAATTACTTTGAATTACTTTCCCCTAGCAGCTTTTCCTGTATAAATACTTTTCTCCTGTAAGGTGCTACATGTCTTCACAGCTTTAGAAAACCTTTGCTGAAAGAATGAGAGATTCTGGAATTTATGCCCTGGCACTCTTCTGGATATGTTGGTGCTCCCTTTGCAGTGCACAAAGACTGGCTGACGCTTCAGACAAACGAATCCCTCTTTTCACTAGGAGTACCTTTAGTGGATACTCACTTTGACGTTGCTAGTTCTTCACAGTCAGCATGAGGGTTACATGTTGAGAAGGGATAAATCAGCTTTTGTTGACAGCTGGAAGAACAAGGATGAAAAATCAGTCACAAAGGCATTTCTTAATTTTGGATTTTCCCTGAATTTCCTTTACTCTAGAACAGATAATTCCAGAAACCTGAATTCATCAGGAGTGGATAATGCTCCCAGAAGTCTTTTCTTTGCACTAGGATGCATCAGTTTCAAGGCATGTAACTTTTACTCCAAAGGAAAGTTAAGATATACCCACAAAAAAGGAAAAAGCCTTCTATACATATAATGAAAAAATGAATTAGAAAGTTTTCGGAAAAAAAAAAGAAAAATAAGGGATCACCTTAGGGAGATATTTTCTAAGGTTATTCATGTCATACAAAGAGAAAGAATGTCATGCAGCACATTCGAGCTCTCACATCTCTGAAGATATATGTAGACAGATCCATGTTGCAGAAATACCTAAAATTCAGCATTATAGTATATGATTCCCAAAGCTTCTTGTTTCCCTGGATATGCATGTGATAGATACTCCAGCCTCTATTACAGTAAAATAACATTTAAATTAATGTTAGGCTTTGTTTCATGTAAAATTTCTCCTTCACACGTGTCATTTAGCTTTTTCAACCCTTACGTAGGGCTCATCATTCACTGATTGAGTTTTGCAAACCTAGTTTTGAATAAACTGGCATTTTTTAATGCTCTCTCAACATTTCAGTGCACCAAAGACTACATCAGAAAACTGAAATTAGAAAAGTGAGGCATGAGAAGAAGTTTCCCAGCATAAAAGTTCAAGAGTTAACATAGAGCTGTTGATGTGGAGTTTGATAAAAGAGTTTCATGCAATAAGATGTAATAACCTTTAAGATTCTTTTCAAGTACATGCAGTTAATAATTTAGTTAGTCTTTTGTTCTTGCACTCCTAAATGGGCAGTAATGCTAATTGGCAGTCAGCAAGCAGCAGGTTGTATTCTGCTTTCTCTGGGTCTGCTCTGGCACAACCCATTTATTTCCAGAAACACTATATAAAGACCTCCTGTCATATGCTCCTCTTCAAAAACATTTTAAACTTATTTTCAAAAACTCACAGTATAATTTAGAGATGTTTTAATGGCTCTCGAGCAGCCTTCAGATACATATTTGGGGTGAAGGAATGCAGACTGCCTGCTGTGGAGCCAGGGATCAGGTGGCTCCCTTTGTAGGGACTCCAGACCAGTAATGACTAGCTCCCCTGAAGCCAGATATTTTATGCAATCGTCCTCAAGTTACTCCTGTGCTAGACAACTATTCCCAGGTAAGAAACATCGCTGCCTATAGCACTAAGTCTGGATCCCTTTGGTCTGTGGTAACAAGCAGTCTCCCATTAAATTCCCTGGCACAATTTGTCTGACAGGCTCCACATACTTTTCCCAATTTGCAGGAAAGCACAAAGGAAATCTTTGAGGTAGCCCTTACTGTGCTGGCTGGTCTGACACACTGCTGTTTCAATGTCCTAGAAACTGGAAAATTGGAGTTTTTACTCAGAAAAAGTGTTTCTTCCCCAAGCATTAGTTGATAAGTATCCCCGAAACCCAACCTTGTTTCAGAAAGGAATTTATCATCAGCTGACCACAAGTAAGGAGGATGAGGATACCTGAGATATACGAAAGAATTGAACAAGTATGACATAAAAGAGAGTCATTATCATGTCTGCTGTGGCCAACAAGGCAGATAGATCACAGCTGACTTTAGCAGAGCCCTTCAGGTCCCAAACCCCCACTCCAGCAGTGTGTACCAGTTCAGGCACAGCTCTGGATCCATGCTGGCTCTGTACAGCAGTTCCACTCTGCAACTTAGCAATAACCCCTTGGACCAGGAGCACTGCCGGAAAGCAGCGCAGAGGCATGGAGAAAGAAAGCTCTATGAGGTATAATGCAGTGCCCATCAAACTCTGCCTTCTCTCCAAGTCAGCCGTGCCAGGCTTGGACCAGCTCCATGCAGAGTTGTTTGGTTGACTCTGCATGGTGCAGAGAGGCCAAGTGATTTTAGTTTAGGCTCTGTAAGCTGGTTCTGGGCCAACTTGACCGTGCAAACTGTAAAGCCACCATCCCACAGCACTCTGTACTAGCATACAATTCTTGCCAGGCCAGACTTGTCTCTGTGGGGAGCCAGCTCAGTGTCCCTGCATCTGCAGTTCAACTAACCCACAACTTGTAAACCGCTCACAAATAGTTGAGAGTTGACGGAGTAGAATTCATTTCATCCATGTAAATTCTCATTAGTCTGCAATTTCTAAGCAGGAAACTGGGGGGAGGGAGGATAAAGGACGTTTTACTGAAGCGAATCCAAGTGAGACATTAAGAAAGACATTACATTAAATAGCTGGAATAATACATGAAGCAGGATGGTTTTGGAAATTAAACAAGGCTCCACTCTCATAGGCTGTGGTATGAATTATATCTGGTCATTTTCTGTGTGGCTTCTTGGGTTAGGATAAGTGGAAGAAACCTACTACAAGGACTGGAACAAAATGGATTCCTTATCACAACTGTCAAACCAAAAACAATCTGGCCAGATGCTACCACTCATTTAACAACTGACGTTCTGAAAATAATTCTTGAATCTGTTATTGAACAGCCTTCTCTACTCAGCAGAGCTGCTTTACACAATCACTCACTTATGTAATTTCTGCATGTGTGTGAAAATAACCATTCACTCCTCAGTGGTCCTATTTTTTCTCAACAATGTGTTTAAGTGCTTTACGATGTCCTTCATCTCAGAACAGGGAGCACACATGCTTTTCATAGTACCTACTGGCAATCCCTACTTGGTGTGGCATAACTAACCAGCTGGTTTTTAAAAGGTGGTGGTTGGGCAACTGTTTCTCAAAAACAGTCAATAAATGACAGTGTAAATCCTGTTTCCATGGGAATATGGCATCAAAATTTTAAAAATTATCTCATATGTGTCTAGCAACAGACCTCAAAGGGAACAGAAGATAACTTCTGGGATGTTAACATGTTGAATAGGGTTGGCTGGAAAGGCAAAGCTGCTAATTATAAATAAGGAAAAAATGCTTAGATTTGCTGATCCTTTATGGGAAATGGCTCAGTTGCTAAGAATATATCTGACATTTCATAGGACCTTGGTCTGTTTATTCAGCTTAAAAGGCAGCAAATGTGTTATTTATACTTTAAAGCATCCAAATGGCAGCACCTTTGTGCCCTAAATAAATTTTGAAGAAACTAAAGAAAACAAATATGTTCCTCTTCTCATTTTTTCATGTTAGTTAAAAATGTCTGTCCTGAAAAGAAGTGATAAAGTTGCAACAAACATTCAACTGCACTAAGTTCCTGGACAGTATCCATTCCAAAAACAAGCCAGTCTTTTCAAGGAGGAGAGTCAAGGTGTCAAGGTGTTGTCCTGTGCAGATGCCAATAAAAAGGAAAAAAAACAGTAAGTAGAGCTTTGCCAGTACATATGGTGTAATTTTGAAGAGCAGCCTTCAAAGTTTATTTTTGACAAGTCTTCAGGACAGATTAGTTATGTTAAAGTAAATCAAATCCTTAAGAGATCACCTAAAAATAAATTACTGATTTATGTTCCAATATTTCTATTCCAAATGAAGTCAATGATCAGACTTGTTCATTGGCAGCAGATAATCTAAGCATATTTATGGAGAAAAAAATAGGTATTTTAAAAATGCTTTTAGAAATAGCTACAGAACTACAGATACCTGTCTTGATATCTTTGAAGGGGCGAAACCTCCTGCTGTGGATTATTTGTGGGGCACTCATTTTCCTCTCTTTCCCAGAGGAAGTCTGCTGACATAGGGCTTGAGTGCTAATGAGTTGCTGCAATTCCCATAACTGGTATAACAGATGCAAAACCCCATCCGAATCAAACGTTTGGCTACAGGAGGAGCAGGAAGAAGCATCTGTTTTTTGGCAAATGAAGCACTGCTCAGCATTTCAGTGTAGGGGGGAAAAAACCATGGTGAAACCCTAGCCTAAGATACACTTTCATATTCAGCATTAAAGTACAAAAGATGTAGTTATTTTAAAGCAATAATAAACAAGCAAAGCCATCTACCTTAAGAAATAACACTCAATGCAACTGTGAAAATCTTCTTTCTCATGCATGCTGACACTAAAAGCAAAACCATCGGATTCTGTGCACAAGACACCAGCATGATGCAGCTTTGTGTTTAGACAATGCTGCTACTGACTGGGAAAATTTCTGTGAAAACATACAAAATTAGATGAAGGGGTAATAAGAAAAAGCCATTTTGACTCATCACACAATTATTTTGCAGAAAGAGTATGACAACTGGCAAAAGATTGTTTTTTAACCTAGCAGTTCCTCTAGCAAAGATATCATGACTTTCATATGAGCTCTGGGAAATGTATCATTTATATATAGCTCTTAGCACTTTTTCATTCACTGGCAATACTGTTACTGATACCCTGGTGATCTGGAAGAACAGAACACCATGCAACCTTGATTTACCATAAATTCAGCTCTGATGAATTGCGTTACTGTCATATGACACCTTACAACACAATCCTTGCCAGCATGGAGTTTCACTTGATCAGAAGAAGAGCTTGAAAGGAGACTTACGAAGACAAGTGTCTTTTACAGAGTTCTTCGGTTTGCATTACAAGAAAGGGTTTGAAAAATAAATTAAGGCTGGTTGCAGCCTTAAAATTTGATTTTTAAGAACTGCTACTAACTTCTTGAGTAGTCTTGCTAAGCTTTTATTGAGTTTAGTTGCTGCTACTTTTTTCCAAATTCCTTTGGGGTTTTGAGTTCCTAGTGCTTCAAACAGAAACCCGTATGATTCTCAGTTCAGACTGGATATTCATTTTGTCATTTACTATCCACTTGGTGGTGGTCCTGTGCAACCCAGACCGCTTTAGTAATCTTCACAGCATGCACATTCCTGTGTAATGGGGGTCACTGGCTCTAGCACAGACAGGACTGTTCTGCTCTGCCTAATCACCATAAAGCTGTATCCACTCAAACTGCCTCCTATGAGCCAAAAGGAGAGGGGAAATGATGCACATGGACATCTACCACTATTTGGTATCCTTATTTAACTCTTCTGAAAGGGGCAGTTATAAGGTTCAGTTGTCTTAATGAGGGCCAAATCCTTTTGGCTGGATTTGTTTGCCAGTGATATTACCCACCCTAGAACACCCATGCCTAACTGCCCTAATTTTCCCTTCCAGATATATAGTGGAAAGCAGTGAACCATTCTACCATAGAGAATGAAGATATGACTATATCTGTACCCACTAGCTTGGCTATAGCTTTGATGATAATGCAAAAATATTTTCTGCCACTATATATATATGTTGCTTTTGCAGCATTTTTCCAACCCTATTCTGACTATTTGGCTTAATTTGGAATCACCCATAACACATATAATAGAAAGTGCATGTTTGTGTGTCTCATTCCTTTATTTTTCCAGCAGTAAAGACTTGTGAGTGACTACAGGTGGCAGTTCAAGGGCACGCAGCATTACAATGCGGAAGGAGGGAAATGAGAAATGAAATTTCATTAGTTAATTAACTCAGTCAGTGGTTTTATGTTTGCAGTGTCTGTAATTTCTTTGAGGCTGTTCCAGATATGTAGCTATACCACAATTCCTCATTCTTTCCTGTTCTTTCACTTGCAATGCATTCTTCTTCTGTGAAATAAAGATCAAATATAGCTACAGTAGTCAGAGTTGTTTAATACTGAGCTGGGGACATCAGACTATATCTGCCTGAACTCTTAGCTATCACTAGCTACTTGTTGTGAAGTAGGCATAATTGAGCACCCGTAACACCTATTATTTTAGGAAAATGATCAAAAAAAGACTGTAGCAGCTCTTATCCTCAGGTTTCTTTAAGGAAATTTTTTGTCTTTTTTGTCTCTTTTTCCTTTAATGAATAGAACTGAAAAAGCTGATTATATTAGCACATTGAATCAAACAAAGTCGCTTACTAAACTATGCCAAGGAAATATTGACAGATTGTTTGGGGTTTGGATAGGTAGTGTACATACGTGCTTCCTCACCTTTTTTCTCATGTTGAATGCTCCCTATCAAATGAAGGAGGACTGCAGAGTTTTATTGCTAACAGAAGTCTTATTGCTGTTTCACCACATTTTGTAATGTTTGCAGATGCAGCAGGCTTCTTCCTTGAAGACATGTCCCGGACAGGCTATTCAGAACTCAATCGGACTTGGCCCTTAAGCAACCCGAGCTACTTTTGAAGTAGTATCTATCCTCAAAGTTAGCCCTAATGACTTCTAGGTGCCCCTTCAACTCTAATTAATATTAGGACTAAGATCCTAGTGAATTAAGAAATTTCTTCTGGAGTGTTAGTTCACTAATAAAGCTCTCAAATTTGAGGAAAAGTCAGGCTATTCAGGATGTTTCTGAGACATCCTGTGGTTGGATGTGTTTCGGTTTTATGGTCATGTACAATATCATCTGTGGGCTGTAACTTTTAGTGCAATTAAGGGTGAGATGTCAAGGGAGACTTGAAAAGCTCTCTGTCTTACCTGTCCCTTTGTGTAGTTCTTTCAGATACATAACTTGTGGCCTTTTCTACTCCTTAAACTTTGTTTTAAGGAAAGGAATTAATCAAATTAAATGTGGGTTACTACATATCAAAGCTGGGCACATGAGGCTTATTTTTAATATTTATATTATAATATAGATCGTTCTAGTAAAGATGGCTAAAATAAGTCAAATGAATTGCACTTTCGAAATACTTGTTTCTCTCCAATGACAGCAGACACTCCCTAGATTAAGAGTCTAGCTCAGCTCTAAACATCTACATTACAGGTTCCCGAAGTTAGGTGAGACAGATTCCATCTAACATTCTGGGTAATGGTTAGAATGATACAGCTTGATAGAATATGTATTCTATGGACATTTCTAAGCCCTATGGCTTAGTTTTTTGTAACTGTCAGGGTGATTCATTTTCAGTTCAGGAAGTCTTTGGTCAGAGGCCATAGCAAATCATATCCAGGAGTAATTTTGCTAGAAAATTCTATTTTCCACTCCCTTCCCTGCTGCATAATGACTGTTGCATGTTTTGGGGAAAGGACTTGATTTAGAGGTACTGAAAACTGCATGCACTACTGAAGAAAGAGTTATATGTTGGGGGGGAGGGAGGGTAATTTAAAGCATAAAAGTATTCTGCATTCCAGGCTCCTGATGAAGTTTTCAACAGGAACTTAGGAAAATATTCTCTTTTGACCCACTTTATTGGTTGCATCTGCAATGTACATGACAGTGAGGCAATCCATACCTGGACATCTTACTTTTCTAAGCTTTTCTAAGTCTGCGAAAAATAAGATGTCCAGGTATGGATTGCCTCACAGTCATACATATAGTCGCAAGATTTCTTATGAGGATCTTAATGTGGTAGAGAAGGGCTTAGAAACTGGCTGTCTGCCAAAATGATACTGTCTCTGGCTTGTCTTTGATCTCACTCTCAGATACATCCACTGTCTTTTCCACTATCAGCCTTAGACCGTAGTTGCAATTTCTATAAATGTGAATATAGTCAAACTCCTGAATGCAGGAAAGGTGGGGGTGTACCTCAAGGTCTTGCTGTCTTTTGGGGAGGTGGAAGGATACTTAGTGGGAAGGTTGGTGGGTTGTTCCTTCATTTTAGCTTTGCTCGCTTTTTAGATTTCATTACGACCCTTTTCTATTTCCTTGCTTTTTACATGCAGCCAGAACTGAAGCTGTGCAAATTCTTCACTGTAAATTAGAATAAATGAAAATTTCCTTGCTTCAAATTTCCTTATATTACTGAAAATTGAACCCAGATAAATCAAAATAAATGAACCTCCTTTCTCAGTAAGGATTTAGTTTGAAAATCAGTGCAACAGTAAACAGATGGAAGAAGAAAACAAACTTGCTCCTTTCACTCAGCTCAATATTAAAAAGACAAATTTGTGTGATGCCTTTGTTCAAGAATGCAGAATGAAACAAAACAACTGTCTACCTTACTGGAAACTGAATCCACTGAGTGTTAGAATGCTCTAATAGTCATTCCTCTTCCTTTCAGCTGCTTACCAATTTTATGTTTTTTACCAAGAAACATGTAAACAGCAGAAAAGAAACATTTCGCTTAGAATTTTCAATGCTAGATAAATTTGCATTTACTTCACTTCTTAACTTTTTGTCTCACTTCAATTTTCTCTGTTGTGACAGTAACAGGAGTAACATTAATACATAATTAGATGGGTAGGAATGTGCTCAAAGTCAATAGCTTGTAATAGCTCCTTTGGAGCCATAGTAAAGTATCTCCTATAGCAAATACATGGTTATGGACTTGTTAAAACAGACATTAGTTATCCTGTAGTCCATTATGGCTCCTTGTAGTCTACCATTTGAGTAGCTCTATATTTAGAGTCGTATTGATCAGTAATTAGGAGATGGCATGGTGGCAAAATAGAAATATATGATAATTAATCTTAAAGAAATAATTTATAAAAATGGTAGAATCATCAGGAACTGACAAATATCTTTTGTACTATGTTAGTTTTCATATAGAACCCAATAAACTCAATAAAATGATAACTGATATTGTGAGATTCCCTTGTGTAGGCTAAGAATCTTACTTCATCCAGAATTAATTTTTAAAACAGATCTATTAAAACTAGGAAGGAGTCAGGCAGGTCACTACCATGTATGCAGTCTTCATCTCATTGTAAAAATTAGCAGTAGTGAGTGTAAGCACTGGTAAAGGGAATTCAGCTGCTTTTAATTTTATTCATCTAGAGCTTTCCCATTTCTCAGTAGTCTGTAATACCATACAGGTGAGTTTATCCATTTTTCTATTTTACAACTATATTCGCTGAAATGCAATTATAATAATCAACTAGCTACAAATGGTTAAGTCTCTATTAGAATATGCCTAGAAAAGATATTCAGGTATGATAATCTTTTAGACTATTCGAAGTGCCACAGTAGTACTAATCCCTTAAGGTTTTCCCATGATACTCAGGATATTGGGACACAATTACATATAAACCCAGAAAGAACAGCTATTCCTTACTTGTTTTACATTCCCCTCCACAAGGGGACTGCAATATTATTACTTGTGTTGTGTGTAATGGAATTGTTTAATTCACAATAGCTCTTGCAAATGTAAAGATCTAGTTACCATGCTTGTACTAACTGAGCAAAAGAGATGTTCTGCTGTGAACCTATTCTTCTAATTGTTGCGATCCCCACATTAACATTAATTAGCAAATTTGTCTTTCAGTCTCTCCCACATGAGGCATATTCAGTCAGGGTTGGGTCAGTAGGGAATTTAATTAATTTATCAGCAAATTGGATTTTTTCACCAGGTGTCCTTGCTTTGGCTTTCTTTTGGTTGTTTTTTTGTTGGTGGGGGGTTTTACCCAGAAATTTTTGATGGTTTATAAAACTACAGGGCTTTTTTTCATGTACAATTCTCTAATGCTGAGGTTGTTAATGAAATAATATTGAATAGAAATTCTGCATTTGAAAAGAGTATCAAAAGAGAGGTACTGTCTGCCTCACTGGTAATTTGTAAGCAGGTAGTTCTGCTATAGTAAACTTTTTCCTGTGTAGGCTTGCAGTCTGGTGGGAATATTACTTTACAGTAAACCTGCCGATAGCTGGATGTATAAATGCCTGATATTTATGGCTTAAGCAGAAAGGGTATCAGTGTGTGAGAATTCAATTCAACAAGGCTAATCTCAAATGCAATTAATGTTCACGTTCTTTATGTGCCCCTACGGTAGACCGTTTGCTCAAGGAATTTATTGGAAGCGATACATTTAATTAAACTTCTTGAAGCACTTGGGCAGTGATATCATTTATGCGATAAGGCACCACTTTTGGAAAACAGAGCGGAACAGCACAATCATTGTATACATTCTGTACTGCTTTACATTTAACATGGGGTGGGTAGGTTCATGGAGGCTGCATGGTAAGTGCTGCTCAGAAAAGGCAATTTCCTCATGTTCTACCAGAATGCTAAATAAAAGTCAGCAATGTTTTGATCTTGTGTCCATTTTGATTTAGCTATATGTACTGCATGAACAAAGCAAGGAGATTTGCGAAACTGCTAGTAGGAAAAAAATATGGCTTTCTGTATTTCATCGGGATTATAACTTTACTAATGTGAAAGCAAATTTTCTACCTACTTAGCATCTATTATTTTACTTGTTAACTTTAACAAGTTGTAACCATAACATAACCAGTGCCAGGGATGATCGTGGAGCAGATCATCCTAAGTGCTGTCACACGGCACATGCAGGATGACCAGGGGATCAAGCCCAGCCTGCATGGATATGTGAAAGGCAGGTCCTGCTTGAGCAGCCTGATCACCTTCTATGGCAAGGTGAGCCACTGAGTGGATGAGGGAAAAACTGTGGATGTAGTCTACCTGAACTTTAGTAACCTGAACTTTAGTAAAACCTTTGTCATGGTCTCCCGCAGCATTCTCCTGGGGAAACTGGCCATTCATGGTTTGAAAGCATGCACTGTTCACTGAGCTGAAAACTGGCTGGGTGGCTCTGCCCAGAGAGTGGTGGTGAATGGAGCGACATCCAACTGGTGGCCAGTCACCAGTGGTGTTCCCTAGGGGAACACTGGGGACAGCCCTGTTTAATACCCTTAGTGATTAGCTGGATGAGGGGATCATTGGTCTGTTTGTACATGACACCAAGTAGAGTGGAAATGTTGAGCTTCTGGAGGGCAGGAAGGCTCTGCAGAGGAATCTGGCCAGGCTGGATCAGTGACTCAAGCCAATTGTATGAGGTTCAACAAGACCAAGTGCCAGGTCCTGCCCTTGCATCACAACAACCTCAGGTTGCCCTATAGGCTTGGGGAAGAGTGGCTGGAGAGCTGCCTGACAGAAAATGACCCAAAGTGCTGGTCAACAGTGGCCAACCATGAGCCAGCGTGTGCCCAGGTGGCCAAGAAGGCCAATGGCATCTTGGCCTGTATCAGCAATAGTGTGGCCAGCAGGACCAGAGCAGTGATTCTCCCTCTGTACTCAGCATTGGTGAGGTTGCATCCCTGGGTCCTGTATCCAGTTTTGGATCGCTCACTAGGAAGACATTGAGGTGCCTGGTGCATGTCCTGAGAAGGCAATGAAGCTGGGTGAAGTGTCTGAAGCACAAGTCCTGTGAGGAGTGGCTGAGGCAGCTGGGGGTGCTTAACAGCAAGAAAAGAAGGCTGAAGAAGGTCGTTGTCACTCTCTACAACTACCTGAAAGGAGGGTGTAGTGCCATATGGGTCGGTCTCTTCTGCCAGGTAACAAGGGGTAGGAGAGAGGAAATGGCCTCAAGATATTAGGAAGAAAATCTGTACTGAAAGGCTTGTCAGGCATTGGGACAGGCAGCCACAGGAACTGGCGGAGTCACCATCTCTGGCAAAAATTCTAAATTTAAAGTACATGTAGGTGTGGCACTCAGGGACATGATTTAGTGGTGGACTTGGCAGTGCTGAGTTAACTGTTTAATTTGTGGTCTTTGAGATCTTTTCCAATCTAAGTGATTCTATAGAACTTCAAGAGAGATTCTGTCTTGCTACAAAGCCATCCTCAATTTGATGTTAAAATGTGTGTGGTTGCAGAAATAAATACAAGAATCCTCGTAGTAATTTTATTTTTATAGTTTTCTTGTGCTTTTTTTGATAAAGCTAGTCTGTACTACCCTCACTCTGTGCTGATTCTGCTCAAGTCTGATATTCTAAGATAAATTATACAATGCAATAAATTATTGTCAATGTTTGTCTTTAATATACCTTTTTCACAGTGTTCTAAGAGTTCAGCACTACAAGTGAAATTTGTGAAAGCTGGCTGGATGGGTAAAAATTTCCTTTGTGTACTTTATGTCTAAGGAATTCAGGAGATTTTAAATCTCCATAGCCTCAGTTTTGGCTCCCACTGTATGAAAATGACTTTTTACAGAAGAACGAGAAGATAAAAATAGATATGTAGGTGGATCTCTGTAGAGAAAGAAAGGAAAGAGGAATTTTGTTTAATTGCTTGCATGGACCTTATAGATTCTGAATTATTTCAGAATTTTTCTACAATGACCCACATAGATGAGGTGAGACATCTCTGGTGAGATGGCTAGGAAATTTTGCTCTGAGCCTGTAACCCCTAATATAAATCCAATTCGTATTTCAGTAGTACCTTTACAATTAAAATTTCTTCTGAATTCTCATAAAATAAAAAACATAAAAGAACAAGAAAAAACATTATCGTTGAGATTCATGGACAGAATTCCAATTCAGGCAGTGAATTCTGCAGTGACACCAGTGTGCCAGACATACCCTTTCAGGGAATGAAAGCATAAGAATTGTGATATGTTGGTCATTTTTTCTATAGAGGCATTTAGATTAGATTTTTCAAATACAGATGAAGATACAGTCCCAAAATATTAATTGTGAGAACCATAAAAAACCTTAATCTCCTGAGTAAATGTAATTATTCCCCCTCATCTTGTGTGCATTTGTTTGTATCTCATTCATACATATAAAAATGTGAAATATGTGTAATAAAAAATTGCTGATCTTTTCACATATATGTATGCCTATGTATCAGGAAAAATACATGTGGAGTATTTAATGCTTTTAAATCAGAGTAAGTAATGCTTTTGCTAGGGTGCTCTAAAGTGAAATTTTGTATTAAGCATGGGAAACCCTTCAAATGGCAAAAGGGATAAAGGAACAATACCAAAGCACTGCTGAACATGCACTGTCTCTTCAAGTCTGTCCAGGCTCAGCTGGAGAAGGTGGTAGATGCTTCTCGAATAATATAAAACCATTCTCTTCTTTTGCCTATGTGCTTTCACTGTTTCCATGATACAAAATAGCATGGAGAGCTTACTTGTGTTTTAGAAATGCTATATTTCTCCTGAAACTAGACAGAGGTTACTGTAGGGGGTTATTTTTGTCTGTAGGGAAATAAGCATAGAGAAAATTTTCATCTCTGAGAAAGTCTCCTAATACTTGATTTGTTTTAAAAAATAAGGAGTGGGGATTAGAGAGACAATAACAAATGAGAATATGAGTGCTAGTTGCATCCCAGCATGAGTCCATGCATCTTACCAGGTGTGAGTGTGCCAGTCTGAAGTCAGTCTGCAGAGCTTCACTGACAGTGAGGTTAGAGGTATCCTTCTGTCTCGTTAGTTAGACTGTTCATCATCAGGAGATGATGGAAGCTGAATTCAAATGAAAGATTTCAGACATCCAAACAGTGTCTGCTGAAATTACTTTGACAGCATTTGTTCTTCAATATTACTTTCATCTATGCAAAATCCCAAAAATTTGCAGAACATAAACATTCAGTCAGCCAGATTTACCATTCCTTCTCTTTCAAGGAGCCAGATCATAGGTTGGACCTGTACTAGGACCACCCTTGGACCTTCTTTGTTGCACTTCTAGCCCAAGGGTGATTCATAGATATTTAAGATCCCCAAACATTTCACAAATTCTCTGTGATTTATGCAAACATAGGACAGAGAATTTATCTTTCACTGACATGATGAGGACTTTTCATTTAATACAGAGTCTTAGGAAGGACAAGGATAATTACAGTATCTTCTGCTATGGTACTCTAGGAGAGCTGTTTAAAGTCACTTGTTCAATTTGTATAGTCACTGGAGTGGTAAAAGAGTGCTTTATTACACAAAAGAAACAAGTCTGAAAAGTTTTATTGTTCTTTCTTTTTTTCTTAAATAAATACAGATACATCTCACTGCCTCTTAAAAATTCATGCAAAGACAGTATCACTTACTTATTGGAGACTTTTAATGAAGCTTAGCATTTGCTTCTGTGGTGAAATGTGGAAGCATAATTATCCTGCCATTGTAGAAAGAGCATAACTCACCAAGCAGGAGGAATTCAGATATTACCCAGAAATAAGAGCATTCATGAAAAGAAATGTATTGGTAAAATTATCCTATTAAATATCTTCAGAATGACAAGACATCCTGTCATGGAGGCAGGAGGAAAGAATCTCATTTTCGAGAGAGTAACCTGATAATTTGGAAATAAGCTTGATTCAAGCCCTATGATTCAAGTGCTACTGAACACAGTCCCACTGAGACCAGCATCTGAATATTGCACTTCATGATGGCCTCTGCTTGGGAGGGTGGAACATCATATACAAAACTAATGACTAGATCTTCAAAACAGAATGAGAAACAGCTATTATGAGAATTAAATTATACTGGTAGATAAACTAGAGGAACATAAGTTTATATTCTGACTTTTCTGTAGCTGAATGCTAAGAACAAGTAGATAAATGCTCAATTTAAGTAAATAAATATGGTAATGTGAAGCATTAGGATCTGAGGAACTTGGGCTGTAAACCATAAATCATTCTCAGTTAATCATAGTTGTGCCTGTTACCACTGAGCATCATTTAATGGTATTTTAAGGTTTCATTTTATATGAATAATAAATAGGAATTTAAGATGCATATGCATATTGAAAAAATTATACTTTGAAAATTCATTGCCGCTTTTTTTATTACACGGCAATTTTGGAGTAGACTCTCTAAAGCAGACCCAAACATTTTTATTTTGTTTTTTAAAGCATGTATGAGTATCACAGGTGTTCATCATTGCTATTGTTAGTCTAATTTCAGGTAATAAAAATAGTTGCTACCTGTTTCTTCAGTCAGTTAAAGGGCTGGGGCATCGGTCACCTTGGCTGTGGCATGCATCCCCCTTGTTCCTTCTTCCCATGTAAGCAGGCTGAATCTCTTTTGTGTTTAATCATTTCTGTACTCTCCAGTGCTCTCAGATCAGCTGAAACAACTAGGAATGTGTGCTGAGCACTGACACTACTCCCTGATGCTTAACACAAGGGGTTCTCGGTCTAAATGGTCTAGCTGTTCTCACGGCTATACTAGTCCCTAGGAGGCAGAGGGCACACAAGGTGTGGATGAGTGGCACTGAAACACAGACACATCAAAATCAGTTTGAACAGAAGGCTCCTGTAACTGGAGAGACAGTGGTGTGTTTCACACCTGCTGAATATCACTCCTGCAGAATGGAAGATCACTTAAATTTACATGGAAGGGGTGAGCCTGCGTACACTTTTTTTATCAGACACAGATAATTTTGTGTTTTGTTCTTCTCCAGTGCAGTCTCAAGTTGGTGTTTCAGGTGAGGTGAGACAAGCTCTGGGCAAAGGAAATTTTAAGGTGTAACATAAAGTAGCATATCACTTGCAAAACCATCTCTCAGCATCTCATTGAAGAAAATAGGACATTCATATGCCACAAGAAGCTATTTATTCAAATTGATGGTATTCTTGCTGTCACTGGGATTATTTAGAGCATTCAGGCTTACTGTCCCTAGACTTAAATACCAGAGGGAATCAAATATAATTGTATTTTTGTCTCCTTTTCATGTTCAAGAATGACCCCAAAAAAATGAGATTTGTGTTTCCCAATGTCACATGAGAGATCATCTGAAAATAAATCCTGTGTAACAGCCGTAGGTTTCCTCAACAAGTCTGTCACCTCCCTCCTATGAACTCAGATAACACCACCTTTTCAGAGTATAAACAGACAGTGCTAAGAGTTCTTCCACACAGGAGAAAGTCTTTTGGATAATATGTAGTTAAATAAAACATCAACAGTATAAAATATGAAACCACACTGAAGGTGCGATGTGTTTTATGAAACATATAATTCACCACACAGGCAGCAAAAAGCTCTAGCTACAAACTGCAGCTGCTCACATAAATTGGCCCTAAGGTCTATAATGCTACCAAAATACAAAAAAAAATAATTACGCTGTGTCTCTACACACCCTATTCCAAAGCAGATACTTGTTCAGAAGCCTGTAAGTTATCACTCAGCTTTGCATCTAAGCTGAAATTTTAGCTGATGTTAAGTACTCTGTAAAGCTTTGGCTTCCCCATCTTGAAAAAGCTTTATTAAAACTAAATATGATATGGAACAGAGCAAAGAGAAATAGGAATTCTTCCATGCTAGGAATTACTCTGTGGACCAACACATTTCATCTTGGAATAGAAACATCTCCAGGGAGATGCTGCAGTGACCTATAAAACCCCAAGAAGCAAGGGGAATGAGAGAAATTATTTCCTGTCTCTCAAAGTACAAGTGGCCATAAATATCTGATTAAATCAACAGATAGCAGATTGCAAATCAGCAGAAGGAACGGCTTGTCCACACCTGTCATGGCCAAGCCTCAGACTTTAGTGCCAGATGGTGGTGTGGTTCCCAGAGTTTACATAGGTTTAGAAAAGAGGTTAAGCAGACACATTAAACTAAAATCAGATAAGGGCTTTGAAATAAAAAGGTGCTCCTCAGTATATGTCTGACCTGCTCTTCCATGTTTTCCTAGACATCTGCTACTACTCACTGTCAGAGATAAGTAAATTATGTAAACCTTTGTCTGACCTGATACAGCCATTTACAGCTCCTAAAACTGTCTTAAGCATCCACAAAACTTAAACCACCTGCTTATGTATTTAATGCTACATAAATCAGTGTAGCAATTAAATGTGTGTTGTATACAGTGAGAAACAATATTTTTGTACAAGCTTTCATTTGCATGAAACTTGGTAACTCTCTTCCATTATATCCCATCCCATTTTCTATTTCAATATTATTTCAATAGATGTGATTTCTTCCATCAGTAATAGTGGGAAACAACAATGTAAATCCTTGTGTTCAGGTACAGAATAGGCCCTCACAGCCTATTCCTTTGAAGAATAATATGGCATTACCAAACTGTGAAGTAAACCTATAAAATATTAATTACAGATTGATTTACTCTGGCTGGAATTCAGCATTAATGGTTTCACTTAGTGTTACCTAGGTTTTCAAAATTATATCAGAAGGAGAGTGTAGGAAGTCACAAGTGGAGCTGAGGAACATGTTTTAACTCTTCATCTCTAGAAACCTGAGGTCAAAATCCCATTGTCCCATGCAGACATGACAGCAGTGTCAACCTATGCTCTTGTGAATGTTAGTGTGGAGCATAAAACTACTACACAACAAGGATAGAAGTGAAGAGTGAAGTCTGCTGTGGGTCAAGAGTGCAGTGCACTGAGGAGAGCTTTTAAATTATCTATTTTATGAGTAGTTCTCAAATGAGTCAGAGCTCCTCTAAGTGACAGAAGTGAAGCTAAATACCAACTTTGTCAGCATCCCCCGTTGTTATACTGGAGAGTTTCCAGAGAAATTAAGCAATACAGAACTTCCTATGTTTCTGCTTTTTGCTTCTTTCCTGTACTTTGTGCCATGAAATGGACATCCATGTTAGTATTACAACGTAGTAGTTCCATTAGCAACTGTTGTAATGAATTAGACCCTCAAGTCCTGTTTTCTAGGTTTTTGGCTGAAATACTTTTTGGAGAATAGATGTTGTCCCTTGTTCTCTCTAAGGACGCTCCATGTAGTTTCAGTGGCACGCAGACACACTGGGCAGCTGCACAGCAGCTTCACGTTGTGGACCAGCCCTGCGACAAATCCACACCATACTGCTGCAAACAGATGGCTCGGATCTTTTGTCATCCCGACCGGGGCCCTGTGGCCACGCACCATTACTCTCATCTGACCACACCTTTGATTTCCTTTCACGTACACCAGGGAATAGAAGGGGGTGTACAGACGCGGGATGCGATCCCAAAATTACGGAAGCAAGATGCAAAACCTGGGAAACATTTTGATTTCATGCCAGGCTTATTTTTAAGTCATAAGAATTAGAAGTTTGTGGGTTTTTGAATGGTATGTGTGTCTCTGGAAAGGAGTGAGGAGACATAAGGACACATGACCTTCACTTTCATGGGCACCAGGAATGAAAGACTTGTTATTTTTTCATACTATTATGTAAATTAAACAGGATTTTGTTTGTTTGTTTTTTGGAGGGTTTTGTTTGTTTTGTTTCGTTTAATTTGCAATGTCTTTATACACACATAAGGACCACACCATGTTTGTCAGTATAAATTTAAGCACTTTAGACAGGATTTGGGCAAAGAAATGAGGAAAGACACTAAATAAAGAGTTACAAATCTCATATTATGAAATTTGTATGTTCATTTTGCAGATCTTGTTCTTTGTTATTTGAGTTCATAATTTCACTGTATATCTAAAACATTTGGGTTTCTAATATTGATAATATTTTTTTAATGTGGGTTTGTTGGGGTTTTTGGTACAGAAGTAAAATGCTCTAAAATACAGATCTGATTTAGAGCCAATGGAAGAAAGATTAGTACTTTTGTCCATTCCTCAGCTAAATTTACTGTATTATCTTTAAAACCTTGCCATGGTCAAAAAGACCAGATTTATAAAGCAATTCAAGCATTTGTGTAAAGGGAAAACTTGATGAGGAGATTGTGGAACCAAGTTGTCTCAAGTGTTCCTGTAGGAAAGCAAGCTCTGTAACAATGAAGAACGCCTCTGAGAACATTTTTTAAGACGACCATATTTCATCTGCCATTTAACATGACATCTGCAAAGAAAATATGAAAGAGAAGGTACCCCAGCTAGCCAAGCATGCTGACATTGGTATGTGAATTATTTTCTCAAAGAAAACATACCTTTACCTTCCATAAACGTTTAGTTTAGCCAGTCTATCTATGACATTTATTGGACATTTAACTTTCAATTACCTAGACACTATTAAAATCAAATTTGTTTTCTTCTCTTCTCTTATAATTAGCATTAGTCTCCTCTGAATATAACAGCTACCTTCCAGTCAAATATGAAGAAGCCAATAATTGAGACAGGTAGCTTCAATAGTAGTAGCCTAAGACTTTAAAAATGTGTATGATTTAGTTGACAATTTAAGAGACAGGGAAATAAGATTTAAAAACAAAATTAAAAAAAAACCTAACAGTTTTTCAAGTAGTAATGTACAAATACTCTGTTTCAATTTTACCATTAAAAAAGAATATTTCAAAAAGCTTTTAAGCCCACATCTAGAAAGAAATATATGAATGTGTTATTATTATTTTAATCTATATGAGTCTATAGAATTTGTCCTTCAACCTAAAATGTTGTAATGTTTTTTAAATCATAGAAAAAAAATACTGTGGAAGAAAGTTATAGTAGCAATACATTTTAAATGTATTATATACAGTGAATTTTTTAATCTTAGTTTTTGATTTGTTTTTGTTATGAATTTTCCATTAAAAGAAACAAAGGACAGCTTAAAAGACATTTGGTAATTAAAAAGCTGTACTCAGTGTCATCATTTATCTTTGGTTTTTGCTTATCTTGCTCTTATAAAATGCATACTGTTATGTTACTTAACATTTGTAGTGGAAGGTTTTTTAAATAGCTTGTGATAATTAAACTGCAAGATAAACAAAATATATTATTACATTATTTTAGCTAGTAGTTTTTAATCTCATAAAACAATCAGGAGCTGCAGGATAAAGAACATTCTGATTGGGGTTTTTTTAATATATTTTATGAGTTATCTTAGATTGTCTGGCATACAATACAGAATCACAAAATAAGTAAAAATATTCCTGTGTGGTTAATTGTGATCTACAGATAAAAATCTCTTTACTTTTATTACATATATATATTATCTAGAGATGAAGCACCAGCTTTTTTGAAAACAACAGAAGTTTAGCTATTTGTTTCAGCAGAGTCACATTTAATTCTGGAGGTATATCTACACTTGCAGCTGCTTTGTTTGTGATATAGATGTATACAGGTTAGAGCACTCACCCCTGAAAATTGTTTTTCTGTTCTTGCTTTACTACTTGTCACAGTCAGAAGTGACTCCCACCAAATCTCTCCTTAGAATTGTTTTCCTTGTTTTCACACCCTAGGAAATCCCATCCAAGATATCTTAAGTACTCATTAGATCCATAACCAATATTAATGGTTTAATTAATCTCTTTTCACATAGCCTGCCTGGAGCTGTTGCAAGACCTTTCTTCTTTTCCTCTCCAGCCACGCAGAACAGTCTTTTTCTTCACCTCCTTTTACCTTGTTTCTGATATTAGTTCAAAACTTGTCTCTTCTCCTGTGCTCTTGATGTTCTCCTGTTGTGCTTCTTGTCATTTTGACACTTTATAAGAGATCATTTATGCCGAAGAAAGTGCCACTATTTACTATAATAAATTCACCATTATTTTTTCACGTAAAGTTGGTGTATCCTTTTCACAAAGTACTGGTTCTAACAAGAAGTCCTTGCCAGCTTCTTTTCATTATAAAAGAACTTTTAAAAGTGTTTTTCAAAGAGAAAGAGTCAAAACAATTCACATGCAAATATTTCAGTAGAAAAATGTGATTACATGCATATAAAAATTACTATTTTTGCTTATGAGTGAGTACACAGAGAGGAACTAGAGCCAAGCAGTTCAAATAAGTCTGTGCAGAAGAACTTCAAACAGCATCATTTTAAAGACAGAAAAATATCTCTAGTGCAGGCAGATTCCTTTGGATGGATAGACTAGCTTTTTTTCAAATTAGTCTCTTTTTTATAGAGGACTGACTGCTCCATTCATCCTTGAAAAACCTCTTTCATAAGAAAATGTTTAGTTTAGACCTCAATTTAAATTATAACAGGAACCAGCAAAATTTCTCCCTATTTATTTTGTTGCATTCCAACTAAAATAAAATAAGTTTCCAGTCTAGGTGTTGTACATGCACAGAAACACGTCACCAGTTCCCATCATCATCCAATATAAATCTGCATCTACAATCTCCGTCCTAGAAGTCAGTGCTGTGAGTCTCTAAATACGTTGTCATTGGCATTAAGATTAACAACAGGACTTCTTCCAGCAGTGGTAGCCTCAGAGAGCTTGTAAAGCATTTTCTAATGACATGAAAATCCATATTTTGCAGAAAAATAGCCCTGGTTTTAAAAGTTTTATATACTTCCAGCTTATAAGAGTCTGAGGACCACTAGTGCATTGCATTCAAATAACCAGAATAAAACGAATCAGATCCAAAACATTGCAAACACTACTTATTTTTCTCTTAAAAAGCAAACTTAAAGTGCTTGCAGGTTACTTTTTCATCAGAAAGACTTTAATGACAAAAAAAAAAGGAACATAATATCATATAACCACCTATTTTAAAGGTTAGAATTTTATGTTAGAAAAACTGCTGCCGTTGAAAATTCCAAAAGACAACTTGCAGCCAGATTAAAGTGTGGTCTCAGCTGTTTGATAGGTGTATGGTCAGTACTTTTATAAATTGTTAAGAGCATATCTGAATCAAACTCTGAAACAGATATCATGTATATTTTCAAAATCTCAACCGAGTCTTAATACGTATTGAACAAAGAGTTTTGGCAACGTACACTTTGCCAGCTCAATAAATAGCTCAGAAAACAAACATGTAACATTAGTTCCCTCATTTTAGGAGAAGTTACAGTAGTAGGATCCCATACATTTTTCCCCATGAAAGGAGAAAACCAACGTCAGCATGAAAAGCCCACAAGAGTTCAGAAACTTTTTCAGCCAAACTTTTAAAAGGATAAAAATGAGTTTATTCAGCTCCTAGTGCTAAGCTCAAAGCAGTCCTTTGAAAAGGTTGTTTCCATTTGTCTCTGTGCTGAAATAAGGTTATGCTGAGAAGCTATTTGTGGAAAATAACAATCATCCTTTCCCTTAATCAGTGCATGTTGTTGATGAACTTCTATATGGGTAATTGATGGAAAATTCAAATTTAAGTAACATTTGAGTTGACCATGGAATAAATACTGACTTAATTTATTACAGTTATGATTCCTAGTTATGTGCCCTATTTTCAGAGCCCTCTCTCTCACGGTGAATTGTTCAGATTCTCCAGGTTTTTAGGGGAATGTCCAGCTGGTATTGAACAGAGAAAAGAAAAACTAAATTACCTTCAGGGTAGCTCCTCAGATTAGAATCGACAAAGAGATACACTTATTGTTTATGAAGAAAAGAAACAGATCTTTGATCATTTATTACAATTGATCATTTTTTATTGAAATTCCAGGAGCTTAAAAGTTGGCTTCCAAGCCCCCATCATTCTTTGATAGAAGTAAGATCAACGGATCTCCACTCCAAAGATTCACCAACTTGAAAGACCTTTCAATATGTAGAATAAAAGGTCACCATCTCTTGATGAACAGGCTGAGGAAGGAAAGAGAGTGTCCCTTTCAGCCAATATTTAATCTCTTTGATCATGTATAAACACCATTTGGCTGCACGTTGTTTTCTTATTGCAAGGTTTCCCTGGTTAACTACAGTTGTCATCCTAGAACAATAATTATGATTTAGGCTTTGTGTAGGTAACTCACTTCAGTACATGGAGGTAAATCCTACAGCTTTGAGTGCCTACTTTGATGTTAATAGAATTATTTTATGAGCGTAAGTTAGGGAATAATATGATCCATTCTGTTTCATCTTGTGCTTTTTTAAGTGGATAGCAACTTTACCAGACCATCTGTTTTCCATAAAATATTTATATGTACATAAGAGTGGGGGGGGGAGAGAGAGGGAAATAGGACACCACAGAAATAGAAGAAGAGTATCTGAGGACAGCTTTAAAAATGCAACATATGTAAAACTTTTTTGATAAAACAGAAGTATAAATTAAAAGTAAGATATGAAACCCTCTGAAAAGGGTTTTATTTTATGATCATCAATACGTGCTAAAGGGAGTTCTAGTTCATGAGTTTTTTCTTTCTAAAGGAGAAGAATCTCACTTGTGAGATTGATCTGTTGTGCCCAAAAGAAAAGTTAGTAGGCAAATCATCTCTTTTTTTTTTTTAAAATTATCATGTCTGCTCAAAATAATTAATTGATTAAAGGGAGTTCAAAAGCAAAGCTTCCACCACTCGATAAGGAAGGCGAACTCCACTTCATTGCAACTTGCACCCAAACTTCAGGTATTGATTTAGCTCCAGGCATAAACAGTTATATTCCTAATCTAGATAGTGAAAAATATGATTCTGAAAACATCCCAGGAGAAATCTTGCCAGACTGGTTATGGTATCTGGGTTTAGGCAGGCAGAAATCTCCTTCCAGAGGCCTCTGCTGACACACCTCACCTTTGACTGCAGATCACATTCTGTGTACAGAATGTTCAGTCTACATCAGCCAGAAGTGTGGACCAAGAGAAGGAGATCTGCAAAGCAAACCAGTTGGTGCAGAGGACCTGACATTCGCATTCAAAGCATGCACATTTCAGAGCTGTGCCCTGGTCCCGAGCACCAACATCCAGTGTCCCTGGGAATGCAGTGAATGTGATCCTGAAGTACATCTTCCCATACTGCTGCCTCTCAAAGGCATCCAGTCTGTGTGTCCTGAGCCCACCCTGCAAAGTGAACCAAAGCACTCTGAGGACAGGCAAGGAATGTACTTTAATAGAGTCATCTTGACCTGAACCAAAATGCCAGAATACATGTACCCACTGAATTTGAACTGTTTCACTGGACAGCTAAACTTTCTGTTCAAACTGGATACCTAACTTAGGATGGCATTTCATGTATGCATTCAAAACTAAAATTATTGCAGTTTAATATTCAAATACTAAAAAGAGCTAAAGAGATTTGGCTTCTTACTTTTTTCTTCCTAGAATATAATTTTGTGGTTTTGTAGCATTTTTCATATACCTATATTTAATTGGCTATGAAACAGAGTATCAAAATTGCATGTGGTAGGTATGATCAAATAAAATTGCCTTCAGTCAGCAATGGAACAATTTCCATGCCCATTTTACAGCAACTGAAATAAATAACAAAGCTTGCTGCTGCATATTCTAGAGCTTTGTTCTTGGGTACCTTGGATAAAGCCCTTACAGCCCTGACTGTCTCTCTCCTCTATATTTCAGTGTGGAGCAAATTTAAGACTCTTCAAAGGACTACTGAGTGGGTTTATGTATTTTTTTTAGAAATTATCTCCAACAATTTACGTCCATTTTGCAAAGAAGCATCCTTGTACTATATTCTCTTACAATCCCTCCATTTCTTCTAGTCAAAGCCTCTGCTTCTTATATCCTCCTTCAAAACCAATCATTTTAATAACATGTCCAAGAAAGGCCAATTTTACTCTTAGAAGATAATCATATGGGATGTTTGTCCTCATGGTGGGACAACAACAATAAAAGCAGAGGTTTCGTCTCTTTCAAAGAGTTGCAGGAGGCAGCTGAGTCTATACCAGAAAAGCAAGGTCGTACGTAAAAAATTAGTTTGCAACATTTTTTCTTTATTCTCTACCTAGCCTATGTTTAAGTAACAGCTCACAGAAGCAGAGAAAAAGGGAGTTAAAATTGAAGTTATTGGGAACCCAGTGTCTGCAGCTCTTCCACAGAAACAGCTATTTCTTTAAAAAAAAAAAAAAAGCAAACCCTTTTTTTGAAGAGGGAACTAACCTGATGAAAGGAGGGCACATGTTGTTTTCAAACTCGGGTTTCACTTGACAATTTGCATAAAAGATTAGCCTATGAGTAAAGAGGTCATTTAACAGAAAAAAATCAAGAAGGCAGCTGAATTTCTGCTTGCCACTGCCTTGCTGAGCAGTAGTCTCGCTGCACTTCCATCTAGGTAAGTTAGCTCAAGTAGGCATAGCACTTAATTTATCTGTACAGACAAGCATGAGTGCTAAATGGAGACCACTAAAATAAAAGGAAAATAGCCCCTGCAGTCATTGGTGTCAGTGACTTTTTAATACATGTGCTGATTTAGTCCAGTTTTAAATCCATGTACTTCAGTTCAGTGCCTAAATTTAAGCAGGATAAATCAAAGCAGAAGAGAAAGACCGAGATGAGACGGGAGGAGGAAGAGTTGTAACAGGTTTGGACTCAGCAGGGGTGTGCAGGAAGGCACTGCATGTCAGCCATCCTGGAATGAGGGCTTGCAGAGACTGCCCCCAACCTCTCCGTGCCAGGTGGTGGGTGATGGCCTCGGAGCCGCTCCAAGTTACAGCCTCACATCACGCAAAAACGGGTCACTCCAGTGATGTGGGAAGCTGGGCTTGAGCTGCTGGGGCTTGGCCATGCATGAGGAGCATGAGGAACACTGAGAAATTCCTGACTACCCGCTGGGGAAGGGATGGGGTCTCACTGCACCTGGTGCTCGGGAGAGTCACAGTACCGCTCGCTGCCCCGATGCCTGTGGGAAGAGCAGTGAGGGAGAGGAGGGCATGAAGAAATATCCAACTTCATGCACATTTCCCACTGCCAGCAGGAAGCCGCTTGCTTTTGCAATCAGTGTCAGTAGTCAGAGGTAGATAATGCCCAGGGCTCCTGCCTTTTGGATGACCCTCTGGAGCTTGGCTCCTAGGGTGATACATCAAAGAGAAATATCCAGCAGCAGCTTGTACTGCCCTAAGATTCTAATTCTCATTTCATTGCTAAAGAAACCTACTTACTCTGTGCCTACACCATCACAGCCTTGGAATAAAATTGATATTTGTATAATACTAGTGTCTTTAAAGTGCAAATAGAATAAATCTCCTATTACTGATGAATCAGTTTGACATTTGTGTTGGTGACACAGTTCTACTTTTGACTTCACAGAATCATAGAACCATTTAGGTTGGGATATATCATTATCGAGTTCAACTCTTGCCTCCCATTGTACACAGATCACAATTCCAGTACCTGCTTGCATTGTCTTCTGTCTGCAGTTGGGAAAGTGTTGCAGAGTAAGCATTTAATTCATTTTGATCAAAGTGTGCACCTTGTATCTTCAATCAAAGTGAAGGTACTTATCCAGATGCAGTGTTCAGTAATCAGTAGGGATAATGCTCCAGCAATCCATCAGTGCTTGAAGCTGTTCTCTATGAGCCCTTTCATGGCCCTAAATTGTTTTTCATAGGCATAATTGATGCATTACATTTTGTCACCAACATTTCTAAAAAATACTGCAGTAATTTCTGGAATTATTCCAATACACCAGACGTGTACCTAGTTCTGAATCAAAGTTGTAGTGTGTAGTTAGGGTTCTAATATTCTGCTATCACATAAAACAACCTCTGCATCCCCTCTGCAGCCTTGGTGGGAGACAAATGCACACCCGTCTGTCCAAGGTTGTGCATGCACTGACACGCACCACAGCTCAGCTGCAAGGGCTGTCATTGCTCAGCTCACCCCTTACACTGCAGTGGGTTTTTACATTGAAAACCCACTGAAGGGGAAAAAATGCAGAAACTCTACATTCTGTAAACCTCTGCGAGCAGGAGAAGTTAGATGAGGACTTCTCCCTTCCCAGCCAATATGGCTATTAATTAATATCCATAATGACTTAATGGCTTTATTTTTACACACATTTGGACATGGTCTCTTGAGAGCTATACATTGGGCAGGAAAGTGTTGTTCAGCTCCCAACTGGACTGAATAACAAAAGGGCTGGCAAAAACAGCCCTTATGGCAAACACTAGTCTGCCAAAAAAAAAAACATTAACTACATGTTCCACATATAGGAAGCCTACCATATGAGAAAAGGCTTAGAGAACTGGGTTTGCTCAGCCTTGAGAAAAGAAGGCTTAGGGAAGACCTTGTTGCCATGTTCCAATATTTGCAGGGTAGTTATTTTTTACAAAAAGTTACATGGAAAGGACACGGAATAATGGGTACAAATTTCTCCTGGAGAAGTTCTGACTGAGCACAAGAGGACAATTCTTTCACAATGAGAACCATCAGCCATAGGAATAATCTCCCCAGGGGACTGGTGGATTTCCCAATGTTGGACACTTTTAAGATTCACCTGGACAGGATGCTGGGCCATCTGGTTTAGATTGTGCCAATGCCGAGAGAGGTTAGACCTGATGATCCTTGAGGTCCCTATCCTAGGATTCTATGATTTCATCTGTATTTTAGAGCTTTAACAATTTGGATGTTGATGTGCTTCATCCTGTGGGACTCTGCTTTATGTGTGCAGGACTGCGTTCATATACACACAAAAATATGTGTGCACGTATGCACGTTTGCTAGAGTGCACGTTAATCTCACATGGATTATTTGGTTCAGGCCTGGCATCCAAGACTGCCTACGTGGAGATCCTAGTGCTACTGCAGCTTCTGCTCTGTTCTCAGCACCAGACAACTCATGATCTCCCAGCTCTAAGCAGGGGTTTGACAAGATATGGCTTCTCCATTATGAGACAGGGAATATTTTACCATCCATCTGGAGAGATTTCCCACTGCCCCATCCTGTAATGTGTGGAACTAGAGCAGATAATTGCTCCATTTTGCAAATTAAGAAGCCGAAACCATTAAATAATTTATCTCGTTATTTTCTGTAGTGTTTTCCCTTTTCTGTGGGTAGTAGTTGTAAATCATAATAATGTTCAAGCCAAAAACGCATTTGCAAAATTCTTGAATTATCCAGGGATGAAAACCCAGCTCTCTGCTCAGTTGCTGGACTCATGTGCTGGTCAGTTTTAAGCAGCACAAATAATCAGACCCTGCAAACCTACAGATTACACCAGTAACATTTCAGGTGGATAAATCTGTCTTTTCCTGTCCTTCATCTATTATAAATTTAGCAAAAGAATGGAATAATAAATTTAATTAGATTTTCTTCATTAAATAAATCCAAGCCAAACTGTGAACAGCAACAAGAAGTCACTAAGTGGCTTTTTGAGCCTGAATTTTTACAGAGCTGGAAATTTCTGCAAAAATTCATAAATGTACTGTAGCTTTTGAGTTTATTTGCCATAGCATAGTACTAGCAACTAGTAAACAGATACTGGGTTTTGCAGCCAGATATTCATCTGTGTGTCTAAAGGGTTTATTTACTTGCACTTTCAATTCTGAAATTTGTGTGCACATCTTGGCAGATAAACGTGTGCACATGAGTATGTAAACTGTTGTGCACACATAAAACACAGCCCTACAAAATATAGGTGTATCTACATCCAAATGGGTAAAGCTCCAATCTTCTTTAGAGAAATACTATAAACAGCCAAATCCTCAGTAGTCTAAATGATGAAAATAGGTCTCACCAAAGTCAATATAAAGAAGGAATTATTTTATCACCCTTCACTGCGCATTTTAAGTAACAGATGAATCAGAGCAGACTTTGCAATTATAATACTTTGATCTTTTTCTTTAAAACAAATTATGACAGCTGAAGGAAGGATCTCATGACACGTGCCATTAATAATGCATTACGGACAGTATGAAACATGAAATAAGAAAAGCATTAAAACAAAGGTGTTAAGTTTTTAAAACTGTTACAAGACAGAGGGATCAATACTTGGGGAAAGTCTCTGTTCTGCAGTTCTGTGCTGCAGGGTTCATGAGCTCTGGCTAGAGAGATGTTTTAACAGCTGCAAGACTTTTATGCCTATAACACAGCCCTAATCCATGTTCTCTGCAGTTCTCTGCAATCTGCTGCATCTTCCAGTAGATCCCTGGCTCCTTTGCTGGCATTACTAACGAGAGTGGAATAACTCTCTTCTGGGAGGTGAAGCTGATACGTGGTTCTTTGGGTGGCCCTCCCTCTCTCTCTCTCGGATGAACTTTTCTCCTGGTTTATCTGCAACAGAGAAAGATTTGCTATCCACATGCCTTGTGGTGCACTATAGAGAGGCCTTTTATAGAAAGCTTAAGGACTAGAAGACACCTGTCTTTTGCTATGAAAACAAACACTTTCACCCAGTAATTCAGTAGCCTTGGATATGTGGCCTCTTATACTTCTCCACCATCTGGAATTAAAGAAGTGTCTACTTATTCTCTTGCCTCAAACTCAGATAAACTCTTGTTAAATAAAATGTTTTTCAGGTGACCTCATCCAATTTGTGCAGAATATTTGGGGGGAAATGGGATGTGAAGGAAATTGCTGTTAATTTTGAAACAAAATTAAAATGCACTGTAAACCTTCCAGTAATATCTGTGAGTTTTTTCAGTGTGTGAGCCAAGAGTTAAAAATGCAATTGCCATCAGATACTTTTTTCCCTAAACTATGTGTGTGCACGATCTGCTGCTTGCTGCAGGAAACCAGTAGGAACAGACAAGGTGCTGTGCACTGCAGACTGGGCTGTCATTGTCTAATTTCCCATGCCATCAAGCAGTGGTTCAGGGAAGGTGGAATTCGAGGTATCCATACACAACACTGTGTACTTTTGAGAGAAAGGAAGGAAATGCAAAGCACTCAGATACTCATGGTTTTTTAATTAACGACTTATCTAAGAGTTCAGGGAGAATGTGAGGAAGTGATTGGTATAAAATGGCGAGCTGAGTGTGAAACAATGAAGCGGAATGTGAACAAGGGTATTTTATCTGATTGTCAAGAACATGCACAACACAGTGCAATCTCTTTGGTAAGCAAATCATGAAACTACTAATCAAAGAGTATGCCCTAATGGCAAAGGGATAAATAACTGCATAACAGCAGTATTTATCTAAGAAATTAGATTCCTTCAAACAGCATGAAGCTCTACAAAGCAATCACATATCAGAAACCCTTAGATTTATCATAAGTGACAATAAAGATAAAAATCCATCCTTAACTGAACAAAAAAAAGTCCAGAATAAATATGCCTTTAATGGCCTCTGTCTCCATGAGTAAATAATTGCTTTGTTCTTTAGTGTGGACAGGCGTGAGATTCCTCCAGTCACCCCCTGTATTGCAGATTTTTTTTTTTTAATCATCCAGAAGAAACCATCAATCTACTATCACAACCTGCTCACCATTTTCTCAAGCAAGTGAAGTTAGGGAGCTCAAATGAACACAAACTAGTACATAACTCGTTATGCCTTTTCCAATCAGCATTTATTGTCATACTTTCCTGCTTCTTCAGAAAATAAAAAGGACTAAAAAACATTGACTGTTTAAACCAAGAGAGATTTATGGGCACCTTTTTGTTTTAGAAACAAATCATTTTTACATCCAGCATTCACTGAAAGACATATATTTGTCTTAACATATCAAGATGTCATTTGGCTGTTGATATTTTCTTTCTAATTTGTTTTGTGGAGGCTTTCAAAACTTCCTAAGCATTTTCAAAGCACACAGCGGTTCCTGTAGAATAACAGAAGACTAAGAATAGCAGATGAGCAGAAGGGCCCAACTGAGAAGGAGAAACGGGCTAGAATTTTGTTCTTGAAACTGTTTTCACAGTGCCCTGGTGCCATTCTGTCAACCCTTTGCTGTGGCTCGCCTTTTGCAGCTGATTCACATTGCTGTAACAGTTCTGGCTTTGGCTACTGTTTCCAGCACCATGGCAATCACCTATATTTCAGCCTCAGCAAAGCAGCCTCTCTCCAGCATGCAGTTCCCACTACATCCTTCTAGAAATGTTTCTCCCTGCAGGGTGCACATCCTTTTCCAGAGCTGTGCTTGGTGCTACAGAGGAAGTCTGTAGCACTCACATGGTCGGAGCCTTCCAACCCGCACAGCGTGCTGCGGGGTGCACCCATTGCCCAAGCCTGCAGGCACCTCTTCCTGCAGATACCTGGGCTGCTGGGAGCCACTCGAGAACCTGTTGGAGATGGCAACACCCCTTTGAACACGGTAAAAGCCACTCCAATGCAAGCTGCCTTTTGTAAGGCAAGCTTCTTCCCATTCCCATCATTTTTTTGTCTGCTCTGCAGCAGATCACATCACACTGAAAATGAACCTGAGGTTGTTTCCAACCATCCCTGTCCCTTCCTGAATCTGTCTCTCTATTCCATGAGCATCGGTGCTGGCACAGAGCAGGATGAAATTTTGTCCTCAGTGGTGTGGAGGAGAATAAGCCCTTTTTCAGTTGACTTAAATGGGTTTTGTGACAGTATCTTGAGCTGAGCAACATAATTGGCGTGTCGTCTGACACTGCTTTCTCATTTTTGGACTCTCTTGGAAGTTATCCTCCTCCGTGCATACCATCTAAGTCCTCTTTTTCACTACACCTGTAGATATCCAGACTGTGTCATGCATCCAGGATAGCAGAAGGACAGGAGAAAGTGCCTGAGGAGACACATGAGCACTCCTGTGTTCCTCATTGTTCCTTCAGGCCACTATCCAGAAGTGTGCAATCATGTTGTGACTGCAGTTTTTATTCACTGCATTTCAAAGAACAGCTTTTATATACAGAAGAGACTTTTCAGTTCTACTGAACCATTTACACTAAAGGAAACCACAAGTATGAGTTATAGACAATGTGGCATGCTTTTTCTTTTCTTTTTTTTTTTTTTAACTGGCCACTTAATTCACAGCAAATATATTTCTAGTCCTTGATTACATATTCTAGCCTTCCCATAGGAATGAAGGAAGGAAAAGCTTTGTAGTAAGAGGTGTAATGGAGGTATGGAAATTTTTCATATTCTTTCTTGTCCAGACCCTTTTCCATTTTAAATTAGTGAGATTCATTCATATCAAGCAACAAAAGTAAGGACTATCTTTTCATATATTGTATTTTTTACATCTAAGTCACATGTTTTTAGTAAAACTTTTCTGTCTCATTTCCGTCAAGAAATTGTGGTCTTGGGCATGTGACAAGGCTGAGCAAACTCATCTGAACCACAGACACAATAATTTGTTCATGAATGGAAACTCCTCTTCAGATATTTGTGTAAACTAATATTAAGCACACAAATATTTGCAGGAAAAAATAAACAAATAAAATAAGTTAAGCAATAAAGTTAGGGCAAGGGGTAAGTTGAATTTATTGCCTGTTATGTTTCCATAGAGAGGGAGAGAAATATTTGAAATAATCAAAGTAAATATTTCTGTTCCATGGTTTGAGTAAATATCACCAAAAGGACAGGTTTGTTCTAGTTCCACTTGTGCAACTCACCCTTGAAACAGCAAGTTGTCTAACTTGCTTTTCCAAAAGAAAATCTCGTAGGATAATGGAGTGGTTTGTTTTGGAAGGGACCTTAAAGACCACTTAGTTCCAGTGTCCCTGCCATAGACAGGGACACCTTACACTAAACCAGGGTGCTCAGGACCCCATCCAGCCTGCCCTTATACGCTTCCCAGGATGGGACATCCACAATTTCTCTGGGCAAACTCTTCTAGTGCCTCACTGCACTTGTTTCCTAACAGGAAAAATTTCTTCCTAATATCTATTCTAAACGGACCCTTGTTCAGTTTAAAGCCGTGACCCCTTGTCCTATCACATCATCCCCTTGTGAAAATTTCCTTTCCAGCTTTCTTGCAAGCCCCTTTAGGTACTGGAAAGCTGCTCTAATCTCTTCTCCAAGATGAACCTCAACTTCATGGCTCTCATCTGGACCCACTCCAACAGGTCCATGTCTTCCTCATGTTGGGAGCCCCAGAGCTGGATGCAATACTCTGGGCTGGGTCTCACAAGTGCAGAGACACCACCTTAGGGTGGGATATATAAATGATATCTCCCTGCTTTAGGTGAAAGAATGTTGCTAGGCTGATGTAAGTGTTATAAAAGCCTTTTGGTTTTCCTTCCTAGTTGGTAGAGGAACATGATACTACCAAGTTAATCATCATTATTTATATTGTTAACTGTTATCTTTCTGTATAGAGCATGTGGGGAATAGTGACAAGAAAAAATGCATCCAAAATTTTCCCTTAACTGAAACAGAACACACTTGACTTTGAAGGCCTTTTTTAGTTACTGAATATCAGCAATGTTAAGTGTCTGTGAAAAGACTTCCTCACAGAGCAGATAGAATCCAGTGTACAGTGCAGCATATATCAGTGTCAAATGATGTCATCTTTCCTAATTTTTCCTTGAAAAATATGATACCTGCAAACAGGACTTTGAGAAAGCAGTCATTTCTGTATCAACTTTTAGATTACTGTTTGCTGTTCTTTCTTCTGTCTTCCCACTTTTTTTTTCCTCTTCTGAAACCATGGAAAACAATTTGCTCCATAGATGCTGTCCTATTCAATTAGACAAGCATTGATTTTTTTTCACCCATGTTTTGAACAGAGCCAAAGCTGGCATGGCTTATTGTGTTTAATAGGAACAAAATCATTAACTTCATTACCACCCAGTCCTGTTGTGCCAAAACATGCTCATTTCTGTATAGCACTCTTCACAGATATCAGTGCAGAAATGGGAATAATAGTTGTTTATTTCCTTCCATACACTCAGACAACTGGAAAAAAAATTGGATTTTTTCTGAAAATCCTGAGAATAGGAATGAACAGCCTTATCCAAAACAAATTGTTGAAAAGATACTCTGTCACTTTATTAGGCCTTGGGTCACGTCCTATTCTTGGCAGATATAAGTATTAATAATAATCTTAATGTCTTCTTTAAAACGTATAGCATTTAGAAGTTAGATATTTGGGTTTACACTTTTGCCTTCAGAAAATCTGAAGTCAGTGTTATCTTTTACAGCAATAAATTGTGAGTACAACAGCATAGGACAGAGCCTGACATTTCTTCCTTAATGTGCTACTGGATCTGCACCCCAGATGTTCTTGCTTACATCTGGAAGGAACACGAAGAGATGCAATGAAATGAGTGTTCATATCCCAGGGCTATAGCTGGGTTAGTGATAGCCGAATTTTATCAACGTTTGTTGTTCTAGTAAGAAGAGGAGATGGATTCAGTGGATGCACACAAAGATTAGGAATTTCGTGAAGGCTGGTCTCCAGCACAGACCAATGACAGAGGAGAAGCTCAGTCGGATAAGGAGGGTGGGACAGAGCTGTGCAGAGGCGTGAATGCAGAGGCACAAAGCTGCTGCTTTAGCCAGGCAGCTCCTAAAGAGGGGGTGCAGTATGAATAAGTTCACAGCAAACTTAACCCCTAAATAAGCTGTGAGGATGGAATGTCTCTCCAGAGGTCTCCAGAGCTGACTACATCTCCACATTTAGTGTTCAGGGAGCCAGGGAGGACTCTTCTGCTAAGTGCTTAGAATTGAAAGAATAGGTTAAAACTCAGAGTTATAGAAAACTGATCTCAAAACATCCCCATGCCTCCCTAGATTTCCTAGTCCATTTTTATGACATTCAGCAGTCTTATGGGGAAATAGAGTTAATTCATATTCATGAATCCCTATTGGATGAAACTGGAGCTGTTGAATGAATTTTTTGTTATTGGTTTTTTTTTTGGAAAATGTTCATTTTAGATAATCAAAAATTTTAGAGGGAGAATTAATGCAATGGTGCCCTGGCCACTGGCCTGGAAGCCTCAGCAATGTGCAACCAGACAGCAATCTTTCTGTGGAAAATGTTCAATTTTTTAATTTTTCACCCTCAATTAAAAGCTTTTTTTTTCCTGCTGTGAAAGTTGTAGTGGGAACAGACTTTTTATTTTCTGCAAAACACTGTTGTGTGTTATTATTAATATTTATGATGATTACAGCATATCAGACAAGTGGTCTCATGTGATGAACATTAACTTTTTATAGTACTTTGACCTTCTCTAGACTGGACAAACATTTTTACTCTTGATCTCCCAATCATTTAAAAGATCAGGACACAGATAATTTGGAAGAAATAAGGAGCTCGAGTGTAGGATTTTTACAATGTTGCCCCTGTCCTATTAATTAGTTCTGTTTCATCCCCATAATATAGTTCGTGCAGCTAGGCAAACACAGAGAAATTGCTCTTTCCTTTCAAGAGGAATGTCAAAACAATAAATAGATTAGTCATGCCAACAGCATTGATTTGTGACAGCCTTGATGTATGCAATCGTTTGGGACTCAAACATTTATCAGTGGAGGAAAAAACCCACCGTTTTTATTTGCTGCATTGAGACTTGCTGGGAGAAAATGCTATTAGGCATCTCAAAATTCTCTGCATAGTGGCAGGCTTTTAAATGCAATGAGATATCCGCAGTACATTTCCATATTAATCAATAAAATGAAAGGCAAAAATCAATTTTGTCTGTGCAACTGTGTGTGACACCTCCCTAAGAGCTGCTCCGTTGGGATGGATTCATGCCAGCAAAGATGGTCATAGGTTGATTGTTTATTTATGGCAAGGAAAGGCATAAAGTCATCTTACTGACAAAGTATCTGGAAAGATGTTACTCGTAGGATGTCTATGCAAAAACCTGGCATTAGTACCTGGGAAGTATGTATTTCAGACCTTAATAGCAACTGTGGCTTCCCACATGAAACAGGGGCAATGATTTTCTTTGATTCAGAGGAAATAAAGGTTGAATTTACCAAAGAAACTGAGGATCATCCAGTTATTCTCTGAAAAGATGACAACATTAAGGAATTTGCCGTATATACTTGGAGTTAACAAATTATCATTATTGTAACTGTAAGAAATTAATAAAATGTGATCCTCTAGTTTCACATTCTATACCTTCTTTCCTGTATTGGAATAAGCACTGAACCTTAACACACCCCCATGTCAGCTGCAGTTTGGCTGGCCACTGTTGCATCCTCTGGTAATTCTTCTAATTCAGGATTGTAGAATGTTACATTATGGTTTGTGTCATATTTTAAAGCTTTCATTTGTCACTTTTTCTGCAATGCGCTATCAATGATATAGATTTATTTGTAGCTATAAATCTATTTTCTTTGGTGCTCTTTTCCTTCTCTAGTTATTCCAAATACTCAGTGTGAGGTTTTCTGATGATTGCTAAGACAATGTTATGGTAGCATGAAATGAAAAACTTGGTTTTGAGTGGCAATGATCATCTCAAAACCCTTAATTGCCTAAAAGATATTAGGATGATTTTTGTTTTCTTATGCTCATCACTTGATTCCATTTTATTGCTCAGTCATTCAGTATTGTGAGCTCCTTCTCATATTTTCTAGGTGAGTCTTCATATTTACTCTCCTGAACAGTAAGACCTTACTGTTTTCCCCCAATTCCAGTTTATTAAAAAGATAACAACAGGAAAGTCTTGGGTTAGGGTCCTGTGGAGTCTGTTAAAAATGTCTCTGGAGCAAAAGTTATCTCCAATATTTTCATCATCTAGGTGGGCATCCACTGGACCCCTTTAAGCTAAAGAATGGCTAAAATTCATTGATAATGCAGCCCTGAAGATGCATTACATCTAGTGGTAAACAGAGACTATGAACCAGAAAAAAAATTATAGAAAAGAAAAAACAGAACGATGACCAATGTCCTTCCCTAAGGCAGTAAACTGCCAATAAGAACATCAGTCTGTTAGGTTTAAATTGGATTTTTGCAGAAGAAGACATTAAAGTCATAGATACCACCACACTTAGTAGTAGAAAGATTATGAAATGTGGAGAGAAACTTTTTACAAGAGCATGTAGTGGCAGGACAAGGGGAAGTGGCTTCAAACTGAGAGAAAGTAGGTTTAGATTAGATATTAGGAAAAAATTCTTTACTGTGAGGTGGTAGGGCACTGGAACAGGTTGCCCAAAGAAATGGGAGATGCCCTATCCCTGGCAGTGTTCAAGGCCAGGCTGGATGGGGCTCTGAGCAAACTGCTCTAGTGAAAGATGTCCCTGTCCATGGCAGGGGGTTGGAACTTCACGATTTTTAAGGTCCCTTCCAATCTAAGCTATGCTGTAGGATGCTAAGATATGCATAATATAAGATATATAATCTATGTGTAGATCTATGCTGTAGGATGCTAAGATATGCATAATATAAGATATATAATCTATGTGTAGATTAGATAGTGCTAAAGGGTAAAGTTATTCTTGAAATAACTAAAAGTTTTTTGAAACAAACTTCTTATAAAAGTAAAATATGTGTCAATTTTCCAGAGGAGATAATGGATAGGTCATTAATTATGTGTTAAAAATGTGCCATAAATTCTGTCAAGGTTGGAAAAAGCTCTTCTGCACAAAATTTAGAATTATAAAATGGGAAGGAAATAAAGAACAGTGTAGAAATTGTATTCACTGTAAATTCTGAATATGAGGAGACACTTGAAAAATATGTCAGGACTGACATGGGAAATATGAATTATAAATCAGTTGTAATGAAGGGGGTAAGGAAATCAGATACATCAAGGGAATCAAGGAACTTTTCTGAGTCAGACATAGGGAACAAAAAGGAACTCTGCAAAACAACATTAATGACATCCAGCTCTAAAAGTTTAATTAGTTCTAGGCACCACAATACTAGAGAGCTATTTTAAAGGAAATAAAGAAAAACAAGAAAAGACCTGGGGAAATCACTTATGAAAACAGGATAAGAAAATTAACATAGAAAGTATGACCAAGCACAAACTAAAAGACATGATAAATGTCTATATATATATATGAGGGATGTAAAAAACAAGAAATAATAGAACTGTTTAAGATTATATGAAGTACTTTATTATAAATAGTTGAGTTAAATTAAGCAGCAGAAAAAATACACCACATAGCTGGACAAATATTCTGATAGTGATGTACAGCAGAAAATGAAATAGCTTTCTTTAAAAAAGTCAGAAGAATGTAGCAAAGCTATTTCAAATTTTTTCTGCACAGATCTCTAGGGAATTTATACATTGGGTTGTAACTCTGCATGGGCATTGGAAATGGTTGAAAAGATCTTTGAGGTTCTAATGTCTTTGACTGTATAAAAATAACACAAACGATATACCCAGGAGATTTTTACTAAGGATACATTTAAATGTAATAGGAAATTTCAGGCTATGATTTGTTCTTTTCAACCATTTCAGCCTATCTCATCAAGAAACATCAAGAAAGAGTCAGAAAGATGGACTTTTTTCAGTGTTCCAAACTCCACCTATCTTAAAAGAATTATGCACACTGGTCTATGTTAATACAAATTTAAATTAACTATGGCAGGTAGCATACAGGCATACATCAATGGGGGTTCTTTTATTTACAAGTATTCCTGTGACTGACGATGAGACTGTTTAAACATCTCTTGGCGTATGGAAAAAGCAACAAGACAAAGATTTTAGAAATGTCTTATGTTTTATTAATTGATGCATGTCAAACATTCAGACAGAATCCTCAACATTTAGCAATAACATTAGCAAAAAGTAAAGTTCAGAAGAACATCTTGCATTCAGCTACTATAGGTAGTTGTGCTGGTTTGAAAGCAAAACCAGCGAGAAACTCCAAGTCAGAAGTACAATTTAATAGGAAAAACTAAAATAAATGCAATAGTATAAAAAGAAACCACTGACAGAGTCAGGATACAACCTGACACCCTGTCAGTCAGGGTGTTGGTAGCAGTCTAATAAAATGGTGGCTGCACTCCTCCAGAGTTCTGCTGAAGATGGTTCTGTTGAAGCAGTGATCCTGTAGAAAAGGTCTGGTCTTCACTTGAAGCTCCAGTGGTAGCTCTTGTCCTCTGGGAATCCAGTAGGTAAGGGCTGGCTCTGGTGTTCGGAATCTTAGCTTATATCCAGGATAGGATGCTTGGTTCCTCCCTCTGGGCAGAGCATCTCACAATGGGAGGATGTAATTTTATCAGTCAATGTGGTGAGGCTAGATGGGCCATTTACAGGAGATATCCCCCCTAGAGGGAGGATGGGGCATGGGAGAGATAAGGAACGCTGCCCCACCCGGTTCCGACAGCTGGCCTATTAACAGAAGATAGTCCCGAGAGAGGACACAGGGGACACAGCCCCACCTGGTTTCGACCACTCATGAAGATGGTAATAGAATACACTGCAACCCAGGACAGTAGTGGAAGAATAAGAATAGTAGACAAAGATTACCATTTTGCCTAGTCTTTGCTATTTTCTTTCTGCATACATGAACAAAAATAAGACATGATCTAATAACAGTGTACTAAACTATTTAGAATTCCTCAAAGTTATAGAAAGAAAAAGAAGAAAAATAATTTTTACATTGCCACATTTTTCAATACATGGAAGAAAAATGTATGATTTGTGAAACACTCAAAAAAAAATCTAGTGAAACTGCAGCTCACCCAAAAAACTAATTTTGTTTCTATCAGATGCAAAAAGATGACAATTGTGTGTCAATAGCTTTTCATACATATATCATAATTCCTTGAGCTGCTCTACCTAAGAGACAGTTAGATACAAACCCAACAGGAGTAATAAAAAATTCTTTTCGTTTACTCATACTGTTGACAATTCTTTTTTTCCTTTTTATTTTGAGGGAAGAGTAAGTGATACTGTCGTGAACCAACATGGCTACATAGCTGATAAGACATATCAAAAACCACATTTTAATTCTTAAATCTGTCCATTCTTCTAATTGAAATATAGATAATAAAAAATTAGATCTGATTATCTACACTCATTTTTAAAGTTTGCCTTTCAATTAGTTGGCAATTAACCTGGTAGGGACAATTCTGGATTCCAGTCCCTCCTGAAGGAACTTGTAACATAATTTCATCACATCATCCTTCAGACATCAGCCCTTCAAGCATAAGCCAGAAAACTGGATTCACCCCTTCTTAACTATGTGCCTTACATACCAATCTTGCTGTCCAGAATAGCTAAGTATTCCACAGAAACAGTTTTAAAAAGAGAGCTGTTGAGCATTTTAGAATAGCAGAGGTGGTTAAGGCATTTTTCCAGCAGGTAAAATTTTGAGCCTGCTTACAGCAGGAAAAGAAATTGGAGTTTTCCATGTCTTGATTGTACAGTGTAAAGTTAGGCACCTTCAGGAGAGCATCCTTCTGCACTACTCCTTTGAAGAACACCATGCTCAAGGATGATGTGCAGGAATTATAAGCTCAGAAGGGATAAGAGGGTGAATGGATCCCTGTCAGACTGCCCCTATGGCAGTTCCTTTGGGAGCTGCATGCAGACCCCTTTACTCATATACGCTCACACATCTTGTACCGACTCCCTTGAACCATAGCCTGGACCTCAAGACCATCCAGACTCTGCACCCAGACTAAACCAAGCGTCCAGCAGAAACCTCAGGTCTTTCCTGCTGCTGATCTCCTACTCACAGGATCATTGGCTTTAAGCTTGCTAGCAGCACATTACACACACACACAGAGAATAATCTGCACAACCACGCTCTCATTCTCAACCAGAAAATGGTGAAGAATAGAGTTTAGCAAGGATATAGAGCAGACTGCAGTGATCAGGCAACTGACAAATTTGCTGACCAGCGGTTTTTCCAGACGGCCTCTTTCATATGCCCTCTTTGACCTATTTTCCCATGCTGGTTCCTTAGCTCACCTTAATCCATCTTTCTTTGCCCTTGTTTTCTCCCATGTAAACAACTCACCTCAGACATGTTTTCCCCATTGCTCCCTGTTTTGTTCAGCTGCACATGCTGATAATTTTTACCTCCAGAAAAATCTTACTCCACATCCAGCAGTTTCTCATGTTTTGCTCAGGCAAGGACTGACAAGTCATTTGCCTGCATGTCTGCAGAGAGAAGTTTAACTCGTTATTGTTAACTGAATATCCAAATAAAAATATTGCGATTCCCTTTGCACAAGTGCAACATGAATTTTAAGAAAACTGCCTTCTCCCATGAAAAAAAAGAAAACAAAAAACAAAAACAACCAAGCAAAAACAAAACAAACAAAGAACCCCACAAAACCAAAACCACCAAAAAATAAAATAAAGCAGGATGTAGAAAATTATGATGTTATTATGCCAAAATATAAAGCCTACTGAACCTTAATGATACTCAGGGAGGAAATCTGTAATGTGTCAGTTTAGCCTCATCAGGATAGAACCATACAGATTTCTAATATGAATAATAATTTGAAAAAGGAACTGTAGACCCTAAGAAAAACAGTAGTTTTGGCATCATTATCATGCCTCCTTACTCTTATTTCCTGAGAAGAGATCTTATTACCTCCCTTAAATGTGAGGTAGAGGTTTACTTTCCTCTTCTTGAATTTTTTTAGTAAATCATAATCTAGCAGTAAAAGTTTTGGCAGAGTATTACAGGGATGTATTTCCACTGATATTATATTTGTAAAAAGTCAATATGTACCCATATATCACTTTTCAATTTTTAGGTTTTAATTTGTTTCATTAGTTTACCATCTAACGCTCTAAAGATTTTATGACCACTATTTATATTCAGTGTCATGATGGAAAACTCACTAAGTTTTACCTACATGACCTAGTAAATACAATCCAGACTCCTGCCTCCCCTTGCCCTTGGTCAGAAGGTTGGGAAGCTACCAAATGATCCCTGCCTTGCAGCCCAGCATATCAACAGTTATATCCTTTTCCAAAACAGTCACAGCCACTCTCAAGGTCATAGTCAACTGCAACAGGTTGCTCACTCTGTTTACAACTGTTTAATCTGCAATCCATGGACTTGTCCATAGACAAATCCTTTGAAGTTTCACAAATAAAAACTTACCCTTACTTTCTTTCCCCAGCAGCTTTGGAATCAAGCACTTTGCAGTTCTCCATAAAAAAGTGTAAGACCACATACATAGAAGAAAAATAGAGAACTCCTAATAGGGATTTTAAGATACGATCTCCTCCTTTTTTTTTCCCAAAACAAAATATACCTTACAATTTTGTGAAGGACATGCAATTTAGTATTTTACCATTCTTTGTTTCCGTGAAGAAACAACATTTATAGACTTCATCCATAGATTCTTTTTTTGGATTCCCCTGGGGGGAGCTCAGCCGCTGCTGGAATCTCACTGATAATTTTGAAGTAGAAGAGCAACAATGTGCATGAAAGGAAAAAACTGATGTCACAGCCAAATTAACAGAGACTCTAAAAATGCCTTTCCTTATCAGTCTCCTGAGTTTTCCCTATCTGACCCTCCTTGCATTTTCTTGATGATAGAAAGGGGGCAAGAAAAAGGAGGCACTGATTGCTCTTACAAGAACTTTGTATTTCAGTCTAGTTTTGGGGGCTTTTGACTTGTCAGATGTCTCATAAATCAGTGTCATTGTCCCTGCTCCTTTTATTTCAATCTGGAATTCACTAGGAAATTTTCTGGGAAATTGCCCTGAAAGAAATATAACACAAACAGGAACACATCACTTTTGGTATCAAGATAATTAGAGGGTGCCTTGATGCATTTCCAAGGAAACAGAGGCAGATTTTTGTCTATTTGTACTGTTAGTCTATCCGTTATTTTGCCTGGAGATGCCTAGGGCTCATACAGTATTTCCGTATCTTGAAATTCACATCTGGTCTTCTGAATTTTTAAGTTATACAGTAAATCTCTTAGTGTGATGACCAGTTTTCTTCTCATTCAAATGGCACCCATAAAGCCTCAAAAAAAAAAAAAGTGTGAAGCAAACAAAAGATTTCTTCAAGATCTCTTTCTTATATACTGCTTAAAATTAAACAATGTCTTTCTAAAAGCCACCGTCAAATACCTGTGCTATTTCTTGATACGGACAAGGGAATAACAAGCAGTTAAAGAGAGCTGCTGTGCTCCGCTGGCAGAGACATGATGGGGTCCCTTGGACTACACCCTGGGCCTTCAGTATACTTGGGGGGGTTGCTGCATTGGGAAGGTCCCCACTCCTGTTTTCAGCATGGAGGAGAGGCCGAGAGCAGCAGCGCTGACAGTGACCCTGGTGTGCCATATGCTCTGTACTTCCTCAGGACCATTTGGCAAGCCTAAGTCCTCAAGTGAGCAATTAATCACGTCTATTGTTTCCAAGTCCCTGACAAACCTACAGCACAAAAATTACTTACCTAAACCGAGTTCCTGATCCACTCACCCCAGCTGGCAGCTAGAGGCCAGCTTTTTGCCAAATGCTGTAGGATATGGAGAGGGAAGACATACTGAACCTAAGAAAGCAGATTTGGAAAAATACAAAAGAGGAAAAATAAACAGCGTGTGTAATTGAACAATACAGTCCAAGTATATTAACAACATAAAAAACAGGTAGTCAATCAATCAGTTTTCAGATTTTTTATAGCACAAACAATAGTTAAGTTCCCAGTATCTACTATTCGAGGTGATTGAGGAATTATTAAGCCCACTCTGATTCACACTGAAATAAATTAGGCATCTAGATTTTCTTAACTTCATTTTGAAATCTTTTCAGCTTCTCATGTAATGATATTCACAACATTTTTAGAAGAAAAAAAAGAAGGACTTGGGACAACAGTGTTGTGTTTGTTGATACATGATTAGAGATTTGAAGAGCTACAGTCTAGTGAGGACCATTACAACATTTTGACTGTCCTCTCATAAATCTCAGATTATTACATTTCATCTGATTTTCACTATATTCAACCTAACAGCTTCCATTTCACTCAACTGCACTAGGTAGCTGGTATGCATATATTGCATGTGCTCATATGGAAGTGTACAAGTAAATAAGAAGGTTTAGCTGTAGTGAGAGTTAGGGTTGGCAAAAAAGAGAATTCAACCTAGTGACCTGAGGAAATATTTTCCAAGAGAGATATTCACCTTAAACACTGTGCAGTATTTCTTCCTAGAAATCAATGTTATAGATGAAAAATTCAGTCTTAATTTAAATCTGAGGCCTAACTCAAAAAACTAGTAGATTGAAGCTAGTTAAATACAGTAGTGAGTTTGTTCCCAAGGGGCCTGAACACTCACAGTAAGAAGACTACCTTGTTCTTCCAGGCTTCTCTCAGTCTGTGGCTGTCAGGTATCATCTGGATATGTTTGATTTCGTTAGGAACAGCATGATAATTAGAGAAAGGGTAGCAGGAAGAGCCTGGTCAGACAGAGGCTAAGAAAATCATTTTGGCATTCATAGAACTGGCACTTGTTCATCCTCTTTTGCTAGACTGAACTTGTAGTACTCCTACCAGAAGGAGACTAGAGTAACCCAGCAGCCTGGTCACTGCTAAATCATGGCCCTGCACATGCTGAAACTGAAGTAAAAATGAATCCGCAAACATTAATTTTCCATTTGCACAAGAACTAATCTGAACTATGCAATTGTCCAAGACTTCTAGTCTGAGCTGATCCCTGAAATGAGCCTTAACTGGAAGCACAATTTGTGTCAGCCTCAGAAATAATGTTGCAGGAGGATCCTGTTTTACTTCAGCCCTTCAAGCATCTCTTGTCACAGCATTTAATCTATTTCTCAGACTCTTCCTCTTCAAATATGTCCCTGTATAGGCCTCTACTTCAACATTAGTCCTATCCCATATTCTAACCCCAAAACAAAAATATAAGCTGCTGATATAAAGATGTACCTGTCATCAGTAAAGGTGTGGATATTTCAAATTATATTTTTCCCTTAACCAATTGCTCCCTAGGCATATCCTTAAGATCTAACTAAATAAAAGATTGCAAGGCTCTAATGTCAAGTGTCACTGTTGGCTCATAGCCTCTCATTGCTTCAGGGCAGCTTCTCCACAGATTTAAGTTATGAATAGCTGCCTGGAGTGGTCCAGATTCATTCCAAGGCAGAGAAGGAAATAGAAATTAAAGAATATGGACAAGCAGGGATTTATTGCTTGATTTTTCTCTCTTATTTTCTTTTATTTTCTCTTATTTTTTTCCCTCCCTTTATATAGAGCAATAGCATAAAGCTATAACCCATGTGATCGAAGTAGAAATTTGACTCTAACCTTAACTTGAACCCCAGCTCTTGAAACCACCATCAGACTTATACCACACTACATCAAAGAAAGGAACTCAACATAACAAAAAACTCACCTTTGGCAGGCAGGAATTGCCCACATTCCTCAGCCTTTCCCTATAAGGACATCTATATGTCCTTAAAAATGACATATAGATGATAGATATAGACATAGACATAGACATAGAGATAGATAGATAGATAGATAGATAGATAGATAGATGATAGATGATATAGATTAGATATAGGTATAGATTAGATATAGATATAGAGATAGAGATAGATAGATAGATATAGAATAAATACCAAGTCTATGGATAGGCTTAAGGTTCAGAAAATAGGAGCCGATGAACAAAAGGTTATCTTTCTAAAGATACAAACTGTCTAAGCTAGGAACAGACTTTTGGTTTGCATCTCCTAGAGCTATTAATTTTGAAGTTGAAGGCACTTTGCTTGAGGAAAGGCCGTTCTTGAATTAAAACTGTTGTTCTTGTTCAGTTAAGGATTATGCACTTTTCTCTTCTGTCACATAGCTGAGATTTCACTTCAAGATTTAATTCAGAAATAGGGCCCCATGCCATTAGAAGAAACAGCAAGTAGACTCAAGCCACTACCCATTCTCATGAGAGATCTCCAGCAATTACCTATTTACTGAACTCTGCTTCAGCACAGTCCCTGAACATGTACTAGGGCTTAGCACTAGACTTGTCCAACCTTCTAGCTGCCAAAATAAAGTGGACTTGTATAAAGAGGCACCTGTCCTTAACTTAAAATGTAGTCTACTCCTATCAAAAGAACCAAAACAAAACAAAACCAAAAAAAACCCCAAAATCTACCTTTTGACTGTTTTATGCAGTAACCCTGATCTTAACCCTAGTCCTGAAGTAAACTACCAAAATCCAGCCACCAAGACCTGTGCCCTAACAATGCCTAGTACTTGTTGTGGCACCTAGGATTTAAGCTGATCACGTTGCTCACAAAGCAGTAAAGCATAAATGTTTTATACGAGTCATTCTGAACGCGTGATGAAGAAAATACTTCGTACGAGTCCACACTTACAAACACTGTCCGTTTTTTGCATATGGAAAAACCGCTAACTTATTGCAGTAATCTATAAGTGTATGTGTATGCATGCATATGTGAAAACTGTTTGTGTATGTGAAAACTGTTTTGTGTATGTGTGTTTGTGTGCATAAAAACTGTTTCCTCTATCAGAGGTAGTTCCTGTTTTCACCATTTCCCACTGGAAAGGGTATAAACTAAAGAATTTTAAAGTAATGTGCAGGCAAAATAACACCTCTGCTTGAAACCAGTTTCCTATTTCTCACCATTTCTCACAGTTAGCAACAAGTGCTATACACCTCACTCCAAAATCTGGCATTACACTCTTTCCAGCCTAAAAGTACTGTGAAATATTAGATAGTGCTTAGGTGCTACATGCCAAGCAATTCCCGTTTCAGTGGGATTTTTAGGTATGCATCGACAGCATATAAACAACATAATGCAGTCCTCGAGCGAGGCTGTGCATGGAAGTGTGTGTCTCAAATGCTAGAGTGAGACACCAGCCGCTTCTTCCCATACCTCCACGCACTTGTGCTTTTGTGGGGAAGGAGAAGATGTCCATGCAGGCTGGAACAAACCTCTGTGACTTGCAGCCAAGTGTTGAGCTAACAAGCACTGCTGTCCGATCTGTGGGGAGCTGCATGCCTTCTCCACACAGCTGCTGTGGGACTGGTGCTTACAATAGCAAAGTAGGCATGGGTCTGTTTCAGAAGGAAGTCTGCTTGGTCCTTTCTGGAGCTTAAGTCTGATGTATAAAGAAGAGAGCAAGTGAGGATTTTTGTTTATCGTGTTAAAGTTACAGGTGTCATCTGCTTAAAGCTAATTACTTGATGAAAACTTTAAATCTAACATAGGAGACAAGGATCGAATATGATGTTCAAAGGTATACAGTAAATCCAGTTTATCACATGGCTATGCCACATAAATTGTGATAAATTTGTGTTTCCATACAGACAAATATATCTGATTTATTGCAAAACCTTTTTTACTGCCATGAATTTCTGTTCAGTTGCTTGGTTTTTTACTTGTTAATGAACATCAACAGATGAAATTATTTTGGAGAGGGGCTCTAATGTATATTAAGAAAACTTTTTTTTTAATCCAAAACATACAAAAAAGATATATTTCTGCATACAACTTACAACCATGTTTTGAAAATGTAGCAAGGCAAACATAGTTTATACCTATATACTATGGCAGAAATCCAATATTCATCTGCTGTTCATATTGCAAGAAAATGAGATCATTAAGGTCAGAAAGAACAGCTGCTTTAATTATAACACCCTGATATATCATATCAAACTTTTCATCATCTCACACAAACTCCAAGAACATACCCCAGGGATTCATTTCTATCATCCTGCTTTTTCTTGGGAAGGAGATTACATAAATACACTCCAGAGCAGTGGTTGCTTCAAGAAGCTGTGTTAAATAATTTTACCCCAAGCTCAATAATGCTATGGCAACTAATATTAATCTAACTTTTACAGTCTTTATTCCTCTTTTTGTGGTGGCAGCAGTAGGGGAAGATATTTTTGACAGCTGGGAAGCTTCCCTGCAGGCTTCATGGTGCTGCTGCCACACATCCCCCCAGACTCCTGCTGAGGAGTGCTCGGTATCCAAACCTACAGCTGGCAATGCCTGAGGAACCCAAAGGTATCCCTTCTTTAAGGGAATGGCTGCTTTGTGTTTTAACAGATGCTATGCTTCTGGTAGCGGAGAGATTAGAGGGACCATTCAACATTGAATCAGTCATGGATCCTATTGATGTCAAGATTTCTGAAGCCATCATGAACATGCAAGAAAACAGCATGCAGGTGTCAGCAAAGGTACTGTGTGAGTCGTGCCTTCTCTGTTGTTCAATGTCACAAACGGGGGGAAAAACATCTCCAGCAATTTTTCTGCGTAGACTTTAAGAAAGATTGTCCAGACCACTAGAAACTACTTTTCCTTGGTAAACAGTTCACCAGACTGCCATTGAATTCTTCACCTAGTTAAACAAGCTCGAATTTTTCAAAAGGAAGTGGAAGGGAGAAAGCTATCATTTATTAAACTTCAAACTAATAGCTGTAAGAGATTTAAAGAAAATAGAGAGTGCTGAAAATCAGTGGTAACTCTGTAAGCAATATCCTGCAGAGTACACTTGGTAACTTCCACTCGTGTCTCATCTGTGATTCTCCATATTAACTTCCAAACACATTTTGATCTATCTAGGTCAGACTGAAGCACAATGTGTTTGAGGTGAATACACAAAATGTTCCATTTAACCTCCTTTAATAGCCACTCTAGGGAAATACTACATTGGCCAGTCTCTGATTGCCAGACCTCAGTTTGATAGGGTTTTGTCTGGATTCTGACACAAAGATAAACAGAGCTAATGATACCAGCTTCCTCCTTTCTGTTTTTAATGTGTATTTGTATACACAGATCACCACCACCTCTGAACTCCATGTTAATAAGATCCTTCGAATTCAGTAACAGGTGCTGTTGAGCGAATAGTCAACAATTAATGGCTTTGCCTTAATATTCATCAGTGCACTTTGGCTGAAATTCTAAAGTCAACCGTTTGCCAAGTTATCTGCATTAGGAGCTTCTGTCTCCCACTTAACTCCCAGTAGTCAGTTAGGTGCTGGCCAGACTGCCACTAAGTCAGTGATTTTCCATTGCTTGGAAGGAAGCTGCTGTAGCTGGGGAAAAAAGTGGGGACAAAAAGCAGAAGCTCGAGGTTTATATTCTTCCTGCCAACCCAAAATTAGATGCTTTTTATGGCCCCAGTGCAGCAGGTTGCTAAGAGTTTCCTTCAATATGCCTTTTGCTTTCATGACGTTCCTTGGATTTTAAAAGCAGTCTACATCCTGCAGGATGAGACTTTATTCTGGCACCAGTGATCAAGGTGTTTAACAGCCAAGCTCTCTCAAATATTTTGGGAATTAAAGTCTAGCTTCAGCAAACTCAGCCCTTACCTCAAAAAAGAAACAAAAAATATTTTCACTTAAAACTGACCCAAGGCCCAGGTGTATTTCATTTTCCTTTTTACTTGTTTGATTTTCACAGTTTTTCTGTTAGTTGGAAAGCTGCATCCCCTGCCAGAGTCCAATGACATTTTGGCACGAGCTCGTCTCACTACTTGTTTGTAGCAGAGCAGACTGTTTCTCCTGTCCCTCAAACATATTTTATTTGCTGTAAAGATTAATAGCAATGCCATTTGTAATGCAAAAGTTTTTCATTTAAGAGAAATCTTAGACATTTTTTTTAAACTTGCAGAACAGAAAAGAAATTATATCAGCAAAATTTATTTTATTATGTTTTCATAGATAAAAGAGCTGTCTATTCTTGAGGGACTTTTGTATATTCTCTGTAGACCATTATTCTCCTGAAATGTGATTTCCTTGATCTCCTAGGTTATATTCATCTTTTTTCATGTAACATGGAAATGCTTTACCCTTTTAAAAAAGGCAAAGGCTTTGGGTGTAGTGCTATCCTCTTCTGTGCCAGGTCAGATCTGTAGAGACGATATACAAGCAGACTTTGAATCTGTCCTCTGTCGTCTAATTTTTCCCCCCTTATGCATACTGACCACTTAGAGCTTCAGTGGAAATGACAGATACCTCACCAGATGTAATGGGGTGCATGGAATGCAATTGCAGACCTAATGTGGAAGAAAAGCCACTCTCGTCAATTATTCTGAGATGCCACTCAGAAAGCTTCAAGCAGGGTGTTGAAATCATGATATTTTCTATTTTCTCATTCTTCAGACAATTTTATACCTTTTATTTGACTGTACCTATGGAAAAATGTGGTGACTAGGAATCATAGCTATTTTTCCACAAGTCAGTCAGTGCCTTTTTGCAGTGGAAAAATGATGATGCACTAATAATGTTATGCCTGCAACACCTACATACACATAGATAATTTTTCACCACTGACATGCAGCCTTTTCTACCTAAAAACCTGGTTGATGTCTGGGAGAAGACTCTATGCAGTGTTCAGCAGAATTTTCGGCCATGTTATATAATGTTGTTTTTCTTTTAAAAGAGTGGAAATAATGAAAACAAAAAGGTTCTTCCTCGAGGAGCTCTCACTTATTTCATCCTCTTTGTGGGCAGAAGACCCAGAGTTTACTTAATCCAAGATAGAGCATTCCTGTTTCAAATAATTATATAAAATTTCTCTATTCCAAAAGTCCAAGAAAAAGCCAATGACTTAACAATTAATCAGTGCAGACAGTCTAGGCTTATGGCTTGAGTTCACTCCTTGTCTTTCATTTCCTTAGAAGACACAAACCCTCTGTCTTCCACTTTTGATGGCTGCACATTGAGACAGAGAATTACAGAGATACCACATGTACCTCTTCTATCTTTGTCCTGCTGACCAAGGACATTCAGACTCAGACACATTCCACTATTTCTCACTGCATAAAATGGAGCATCTCTGTTCCTAGGCCATTAATTTTTCTTGTTTGTCTGATGATTGTAGCTAACTCTTCTAGCACAGTTCACATTAACCATGTGCTAGTATTATGTTAAGATCCTCAATTCATGCTGAGGCTGCAATCTTCCTCTGTTTTCATGGTATTTCTCAGCAGTTTATATTCAGCTCTGGCTGTCTAGGAAGTCTGACCTCAGATCTCTAGGCTTCTTGGCTGCTCACCTTGCACAACTGTCATGTCCCTTAATGACAGCCACACAAGTCCTTATTTTGCCTCAGGGAAAGTCCCATTCCTGACAGCTGTCACAACTGGAGATGCTTGTCAAAGAGGAGCAATGGTACAAAAAGTCAGACCCCAAAGCCCACGGCTTTTCTGCTGGAAGGATCTATGTGCTCTGAATATGCCCAAAGTTTCCCTTCTCCAAGAAAATATAAGGACTGAAGATCATCAAAACCAGTTTCCATAGATTCATCATCTAACACCTGCAGCCATTCTTACAGAGTACCTTCTACAAGCCAAACCGCACAACAATCAGCCTGGGCTGCCTGAGATGCCTCCCAAGACATCAGTATCTTTTAAGAACAGGCTTTGCAGTCTGGGTCTACCCAGAGTAGATAGTGTTCCCTGAAGGTTGCCTGTGGCAGAAGTCAGGGTGCAATAGATTTACCTTGGATTTCTCCGTATAATATCTGAGACAGGCTATCCTCTTCATTGAAATCTCTTTGTTATTCTCCAGTGACACCTTTTTGGTATTTGAATAATATGGTGCCAAACTCAGTGCTCAGCAACATGATTTTTTTCTCAGGCAAAATTTTTACATTTTGTGTATTGTTTCCCAAGGTTCAGCTCATATCCAAGAATTAGTCATGGCATACATTTACCTTATTCTCATTCTCATTCTCCCTGAGGTAATTCAAGTAGTCATATTCAGAGAGTCATAACATATAAATGCTCATTTCAATCTTGGGCAAAACAAGCATGTTTTGAAAGCCTTCACAATTTTCCCGTAAGGCTGTCAGTACCAACCTTTGATTGTTGCTTCAAGTCAAAAATTAAATGCTACATCTGCTCCATTTTAAAAATATGAATGTTTACTAGTTGATATCTGCAGAGATTGCTCATTCACAAGTGGAGGAGAACTCAAAAAACAGCACAAAAGGTATTACAACATCCTTTTTTTTCAAAATGGAGAAAATTCCTAATCTGGTTGCATCAGCATAATCATGTCTCCATTGCTGCTCAAAACACAACCTATTTTCTGCAAAGGTCTGGTCCTATACAGGTATGTTAGACTGCTCGAAGAGTCATTTGGCTGCCATGACAAGATTTTTCCACTTTCGTATAGTCTGTCTCATAACTGAGTTTCCCCTTAGTAAGTCTTAAATCTGCTTTTATCTGAGTTGATGGATGTGCCATTTTAACCTATAAATATATGTTCCTTCTCAGCAATTACTTCAGCTAAATGGATGAATGAGCTCCATGACACAGCAGCCTTCCTATGCATTATTTATAAGGAGGATATCTTCACATAACTATATCCAAGGTTCTTCTTAAAATAGTCCACAAGTTTCATATTAAGAAAACCTCTTCATTTATCTGTGTTCTTTCCAGAACTCTGTGCAGGAAAAATATAATGGCATTTCAGGTAAAAAATCAATGCTATTTTATCTGAAGAGTCAATGGAGCAGAATCATATAGAGACACTCAACTGGAAATGCTGAGCACTGGCACATGGCTAAATAACACTATGACCCAAGGCTTCACAGAGAACAAACGGTATCTTCCGCAAAAATTCAAAACTTCAAATTCTTCTGGGAAAAGGGCTCTTTTTTTCTACAGTATCTACATCCTAGTCCTGAAGTAGATACTTCCATTTAGTCAGCTCAAGAGATATAATTCTTCACTGGCTCTCTTGACTTGTTCTTATCTCTGCCCACAGAGATCTGGTCCATTTGAGCTTTAACTGCAGTTCAGTGGGGAATGGTTTCGTGTTAAGACAATCTTAACAGGTGTCTCAGATATTCCAGGACATCACAAACTACTGTAGATGCTGATGAGAGAGAAACAGAAGGAAGCTTTTGATATCCCCTCTCTTAGATGTTTAGCTTAAATGTAGACACATACATGATGACACCTAAATTTAGCTTTCTTAATTTCAAATGGAATCCATTCTCTAAATTCAGATGAAATGGACTGCAGCAATTATATATAAAATACAATTTTTTTAGAGTCGGTTTATGCAACTAATTCACAGCATGTGTAATGAAACACCTGAATATTCTTTCAGAAATTGTTCAATATCTCTAAGTAGCATTTTAAAGAAAGTATTTCATGTGCCTCTTCTTAGGAAGCATTTGTTAACATCAGTTGTCAGCTTTACATTTTGTGTTCTGTCACTTAATACTAGGATACAATTTTTAAAATGTCTCTTTTGCACTCAAAATTTAGTTACTGAATATTGTATCCTTACTGCATTTCTGTTAGGTCATTTAAAAAGCAAGTTATTTCTTTTTCTGTGATGTAAATATTACTGTCTAGTTTTCATCTCTATTATTGTCTGACTGTATGTAAATTCGTTTGTATAAAACCACTTGCTGCAACTATTTGTATGAAGCTAAATGCCACAAAGTCTTTGTTGGGTTTTTTTCAGTACCTCATAAGAAAGATGAAATATAAATTATGTAGACTTGCAGTTGCACCACATGGTCATACACATAGCTTAACAGTCACACACTGGGAAAGTTAAGGAGAAGAGTCCTCACTTTCCTTTCTGCTGAGAATCTAGTTGTATATTTTGGATAATTGTCTCTTTCTTTGTAAGCAAATACCTGGTTGCTTAATTGAGTAAATGGGATTTCATAGGTATTTAAATAAACAATTATGCTTTCAGCGCATAACTTATCTTGAGTCAGAAGGAATATAAGTAAACTTTTAAAAGTGTAAGTCATGCTCTTAACATATAGATTTCACCCTTTAAATTGTACAGTATCCTACACAATCATGTATAAATCTTGAATATTAATCTTAGTTGAATTTTTTTCATGGAGGGAAAAATAAGATTCTTTCTTGATGAAAGATTTAGAGCTTTACAAGCTAAAATCATTTTTCTTGGCTGATTAAATTAATTCATTGTCCAATAGTCCTCATAACTAGGGAGGCTTGAAACTCTTAAAACAGATATTCTCAAACCAGACCAAACAGTATTCCACTCATAAATTAAAAATCCCAATGGCCACACAACAGCTGACTTGCTGATCTTTGAGCCAAAGCAGACCTGATGATTGGACATATATTTAGTATGAATCAGCTTCTTTCAGCAAATTTTGAATCATTTGGGGCCTCTAAATTAACATTAGGAAACCTAACTGAGAGCCAATTTAATGTACCCTGAAAGAAACAGAATTTGCACATGGACATGGGTCACTCCTCCCTGGGGTGCAGTCCTTCAGGCACAGCCTGCTCCAACATGGGTCCCCCACAGGGTCACAAGTCCTACCAGGAAACCTGCTCCAGTGTGGGCTCCTCTTTCCATGGCCCTGCATGCCCCTGCCAGGACCCTGCTCCAGCACAGGCCTCCCACGGCTTCACAGCCTCCTCTCAAGCACCCACCTGCTCTGGTGTGGGTCTTTTCCACGGGCTGCAGGGGGATCTCTGTATCCCCATGGACCTCCATGGGCTGCAGAGGCACAGCTGCCTCACCATGGTCTGCACCACAGACTGCAAGGGAATCTCAGCTCTGGCACCTGGAGCACCTCCTGCCCCTCCTTCTGCACTGACCTTGCTGTCTGCAGAGCTGTTCCTCTCACATGTTCCCACCCCACTCTTCTCTGGCCACAATTACAACTGCACAGTAACTTTTTTCCTTCTTAAATATGTTATCACAGAGGCATTACTGTCATTCCTGACTGGCCAAGCCTTGGCCAGCAGTGGCTCCGACCTGGAGCCAGCTGGTATTGGCTCTGCTGGACATGGGGGAAGCTTCTGGCAGCTTCTCACAGAAGCCTGTAGTCCCCCCGCTACCAAAACCTGGCCACAGAAACCCACATAGCCACACAAAAAGGAGTAATTTGGTCCTACAATCAAAACGCAGCATCTGCATAGTTTTCACCTTCACAAAGCTCATTCAAACAGTCTGTGTATGGCATTAGGGTTTTGTGTAATATATCTTACAGGAGATTCCAACATTTATTTTTTTTCTTTTGAGTGCAAAGTGTTGAAACAGCCAAAATACAATGGTCACAAAAACAGAAGGGTGATTCTAAAACTGAAAAAGTTGGTATGAAAGCAAACACTAGAATTCTACTTCATGAGAGCACTTGAAAATTTTAAGTCTGTAGATATTCTACCTCTTTTCAGATGTGCAGCTTGTGCAACAATGCTTCTGGGAAATATACTTGATATCCAGTAGTCAAAAGTGTCCTCTATGTCCTTTAGTACCTACCAGATACGCAATACTGAAACTGTTTTCCGAATGGAAGTATATGAAAAATTTCATAACCCCGAACATTATTTTTTTATACCCAGAAAACAAACATGCTAGCAGAAAATAATTATCACTGTCACCCACTCAGTCTGCTTCACCCCTCTTCTAGGGAGAGACTGGTAGGAAATAAGAAAGTTATCCAGTTACAAGACTATTTCATCATTGACCTTTTCTCTAAGACTACAAATAAGATTGCAAGGTAGAAAGAGCTGTAGGTAGGGCTTATGGATGACCTGTGATTCTGGGTAAATACCACATTTTGACAAAACTGAAAACAGTTATCAACTTTGTCCTGCCACAAAGGACATCCTTTTGTGCATTTTTCTTCCTGGAAAGACAGCAATTAAAATGCTTTCAGAGGTTAATTTCTCATAATAATCACCTTCTTAAATTAAGGGGGTTTTAAGGTCCCTGTATGTTTCTATACCTTCACCAAGTGATTAATAATGCTAAATTATTAACCTGAGTTTTAATGCAGGCCAAGCACTCAATTCACTAGTATAAAAATGTCAATCAAATCTTGTTTCAAGTATACAAAGGAAAGAATAAAGAGGCTACAAAATACCAGCTTCCCTTTTTTTTTATGTTTTTCATATAAACAAGAATGTCCTTTTCAGGTTTTCCAAGGATGTGGCCAACCTAAACCAGCACCTGCCCTGAGATCTTCCCGTTCTGTCCCTGAAAACTTCAATACCCGGTTTAGACCATATAACCCAGAGGAGCGACCTACAACTGCTGCTGGTACAAGTTTGGATAGGCTGGTAAGGCAAAATATATTCCATTTTCAGACTAGTAGAAAAGGCTTGGCTGTATTCTAGAAGGTGGTAATCTCCTGATTTAATAATTTTATAATCACTCTTTATAGCTTCTTTGCCGGCTGTTCCAGTATTCAGTAACGCTTTTTTCTCCATTGGAAATGGTATAGAATTTCACTGTAGGAGAGCAGTATAACTCAGTTTTTGTGTATTAGACTTATTAGAAGAGAAAAAACTCTTTCCTAGAGGCCAGAAACCACATAAGCCTTTGCAGGTACTTTGCGGTATAAATTATCTATCAAAAGTGGTCTACAACAATATTTTATATTTTTTTATTTTATAAAAAATAATTATGTATTAAGGCCATTATTATTACCTAGTTCTTTAACTTACACCCTTGCAAAGGCACATTGATTTGTTTCACTTGTTTACTTAATTGTAAAATTACCACTGCTTTATTTCCATCCATCTCCACAACTGACTTTAATCAGCTAAAACTCCAGTGATCGTTAATCTCGCTTTACTTATTTAATCATTTTGAAAAAAAAATACTTGAACTTAAGATTATTTCCTTTAATACCAATCATTGGATTCACAGTTCAGACTTCAATGTTCCTGCTATTTATACATCTATAGATTTATAGAAGGCTAATTACTACAGTTGTTAGTAATATCCCAGCAATCAGCTGTAGGTAAAACTGACGAGCAAAACTGAAGAGCTTCTGATTTTAAAAAAGCTGTATCACATGCCCTTAGCTTATTGCTGCACACTTGCAGAGCACTGGTCTGTCTTGCCAAACAGAGTACCCAAATATACCAATGCAGATGAGGACCTGGGTATCTTCTTGACACCGTCATTCATCAGATTCATGTGATGGTCACAGCAGTTTTTCACAGTGCCAAGTCTTTCCAATCACTTCTGTCTATGCTGTACTCTATCTACTCTATCCATCGATTTTCATGGCAACTCAATAGGAAAATAACATGGCATTTCTAGCCAAGACATGGGATTACCCTGCAGCAAAAAGCAACATTTGTTAGTTCTCTGCTCTTCTGGAAACAGTGTAGCCTGGTTGTCCTAAAAACAGAAGCAGAGAAGAGCTTACCTCCTTTGTAGTCTCAGGCCTTTCTACCACAGCAGGTTCATAGTGCAGTATAACATCTTAGGCTAAAAATCTGACTAGCAATACTCAATCTATATTTGATCAAATCTTAATTTTACCCTTTCACTTTAGATTCAGAGAACCAGCCCTTGCGCACTGCTTGGAGCAGAGGCCTGGATCTTAATGTAAAATTGACCAAGGTGAAGTGAAAGGTCACCAAAGCCTTTTACGTTTCAATCATGCTTTGTCAAATCTAAAGGTTGCAAACAGCTGAAATGGGAGGAAGAGTATAAAAAGGCAGGGGCTGGTAGCACGGCTCAGCTTGGATTAGTGTGATGATGTAAGAACAGTTCAAGTGTTTTTGTAATGAAAAAGGAAGGTTTGAGATACATTACATATCAACATAAGAAGAATACTTTTGAACACATTAATATCCTTTTTAAAATACTAACTTGCAAAATACTGAGCAGCACATTGAATAAAGCAGAAAAGTGTCCTATGCTGCTGGCCTTTAAAGGCTGTAACTAATGAAAGTTGCCAATGAAGACAACCCTTTATAACTCCTAATAGCTTCTAGACTTTGAAAGGGGAGCTTACCTCCATATGATTTAACTAGTTTTGTTCACATATTATTTCAGAAAAAAACCAAGGAGTTTAGTGTTTCTGCTGTTAATCTTAAAAATGCTCAAATCAAATTCCTATTTCCTGTTCTTGCTGATGGTATTTAAAATAATAAATATTTATGGTCTGTTAATGATGAATGTTGGTATCAAATCCATCTTCAAATGGCAGTGATGAATGTGTCGTCTCCTTCTGGACTGGGAACAACCATATCTCAGTTCAGAGATGGCTGCTGATCTCAGTGGAGCTAGGAAAGGTAGTTTATGTGGATTAGAGCAGACAGCCTTATTTCAAAGCTGTAATCCCTTAGCAGCTCTTGGGAAAGGTCACTGCCTGCATCTCACACCATTTTGGGTGATTTTATCCAGAAGGATATAAATGCTACACTCCTGCCTCAAAGAAACACCATTTAACCTGTCTGTGTTAGAACCTCAGCTTTTCACGTGCTGAATCATTCCCTGAATGACGTATCTCTCTTCGTTAACTATAGCCAGAGCTTGGAGGACCAGGTTCATTTAGATACTCCTAACCCTTGCATTGCTAACAGGATGTAATGAGGACCCCATGCACAGCAGTTTTCTTGTCTACACACTGATCATTTTCTGTTGCTTATAAATACACTGCAATACTAGTATTTTGTTGGTATTTTCAAACACTTAAAGACCCTTTTGATTATTACAGATATAAGAAACAAGTCTTTTCATGTGATTCAGAAGACTGTTCAGTGTTATATTAATGCTTTTAGAAGTCTATTCTGGAGTTTGTATTCATGAAGCACTGTCAGACCACTTGACTTTAAACTGTCACCACAAAGTCCAAACATACCGTTACAAAAACCTGAAGAGAAGGGACAAACCATTCTGCTTTTATCTGTCTTTGACAGCAGGAGAAACCAAGTTTAGAACATATTTCCTCTGCGTCTCAGTGTTATGCAAACATGCAGCAAATCTGAGCCTAATTCTGTTTTAGTCCTGTTCATATCCCCATTTATAAGCTTAATTCAGTTGAGCATATTTTATCAGGTATGTTGCACAAAGCAGCCCTCATAAGAAACCAACACTGAAATCATCAGGAACTTAACCCGTCTGAGAAAGTGCTGCTTCATCCTTGCCTGAATTTATGTGATTAATCCAGCTATTTCATTTCAAACGGAGGGAAAGTGATTTCTCTGTGTTATTTTCATAGCTGTAACAAGTAAGGCTTAACAAATAAGAAATAGATCAAAATAAATTATAAGAAATGGGAAAAAAAATTAAATATCCCCCAAAAGCTGTGGTATTTGTGGTTTTAAAGCATCTGATGTATTTAGGAAGTTATGTAGAGCTTGAAAGACTTGTCTAAGCATGGATGAAAAGCACCATCTGAGATTTCCTTGGGTATCTGAAATATAGGACCAGCAGAGGACTAAAGGAGACCAGTACACATCTGGAGCAGCAGAGGGGAGCTGGCTTGAATACGCTACAGAAGCTCAAGCAATTCAAGATACTTATGCTCAGACAATTCAATCACATCTTCACAGCACTGGGCCCAAGAGTCAGGCTCTTTCTGAAGTCAATGGAGAGAGACACACATCTTTGGAGAGTGATTCCCCCTATCTGTCACAGATATCTCTCAAAGACTGGGAAGTAAAAGACTCAGTTGGAATATCCACATGTAGATAGACAAGTCTGAAATACCTTGGAGTATTTAAGTCATCTAACTGAGCTGGAAGATAGAACAGTAATTTGAGATGCTTATGCTGCCCTGGACTGGCAGCTGAAGTCTGGATAGAACACCCTAAAGGATATGCACTATGAGGCATCCAAGTGAGAGAACAGAGCTGAGCCCCAGTTCTCTGCAGGCTGCACTATGTGAAATTCAGCTACATAAATATAGTAGCTACATAAATACAGTCACCTAATGCTCTTTGAGATGCCTGTGGTCTTCAAGATGTCCAAAGGTGAAAGCGAGATTACAGGAGACCTGGTTGGAAGCAAGATGGAATATCTCAGAGCTGCTAAATTTAAATTCACTTGCTCTGCCTACATTTAGATAACTGTATCCCACCTTATCCTGACTGTAACAGAAGCAAAAATGAAGAGTTTTCTGATTCAGTATAGAAATGCATAGCACAGATACCTAGAACCAGCTATTTAGATTTGAGTCCAGAGACTGTTGTTTTTACTGTTAACAGAGAGAAATAAAGGCTTTTGTTCAGCTGTCTACTCATGGGTTTAGGCAACTGAATTGAGATCAAATATTTCTAAAGCACAATTCATCTCATCCTAAAGTATACATTTGAACAGCTCAGAGAAATCTTTCCATATCCCTCTACTACAAAGTGTCAAAAAGTTACAATCTTAGTTCAGGCATTTAGCAAGTGCACCTGAAGATCAGTAAATTAAAAAACTGTCAAAAATTAAATAAATTTAACCACTGAGTTTACCTGCTTCTGTAGAGCATGATCTAAAGTTTCTCATTTAAAATCAACTGCTTATAAAGACTCGTTATCTTCTCTGTGGTTGCCTGTTTGGTATAACCTGTGGTTTATTTTGTTTTGTTTTGTTTTGTTTTCCTGTTCCCTGAATCTGTTTCCCTCTTGCTTCCCAGAGGACTATCTGGAGGACAATGCAACATGGTGTAAGCTTTGGTATTCTTATTCTTCACTTCATTACCATTTTTCTTTGTACAATGCTGGACAAAACACTTGTTTAAGTTTCATCTTTACCATCTTTACTTTGCGTGTCTGTCTTGTAGGCTAAAATACTAGCAGTTATTTCTGTAATTTTGCATTCTGACTAATTTCATTCAGCCCAGAGCTGCTATTGCCTTCCAGTATTTTTCTCTCAACTCAAGGGTAATGCCTCATCCCTAGAAAGGAGTTCTGTATTCCCCCAGTGAACTAAAAACCAGCAAAAGCATCCCCATAGTCTTAAACCGCAGAAGAGTGTGTGGAGCAATGCAGACACTGCTGTAGCATTCAGCTCTGAGTCCTGTGCCTGGAGCAATGGAAATGACCTCCCAGGCCTTCCTGGGCTCTCTCCCTAAAAGCACCCCTGTCTTGCTGTCCAATCTCCTTATGCTTTACAGCTTCATAAGTTTTTGTGGCTGTTGGAGGTCTCTGGTTCCAGACAGAAAAACACAGGGTTCATTCAGCACAGCCAAAGGGGAAGGTAGGAACACTGCACAGATTTCCATTTAGCATGGACTTAATACTCCAGCTTCTTAGCAGGACTAATTAGTCTACAGAGAGCACCATGCTGATATAGCCATGCTGCCTCCCGTGTTTGAGCTGCCCCAAGTACCTCTGTATCCACCACATCACTGTACAGCAGTGCTGTCTTAATTCAGCTGGAATTTCTCCTGAGAACATACTGCAGTCTGACCTGGCTGGACGTGTATAAAATAATTCCACATTTTCTTTCAGGAGGACATGGAAGTTTTCTTGATTTTTCACCAGGGAGCTGATGCACTATTAAACATATAATACATAATGCACATGCATACTATGGAGACAGGCAACTGAGAAATTTGCCATGGCATTCATGGGTGATTTACATTCACGTACTGTACAGTGGCTGCATAGATTAATGGACGAGCATGCACCCAGTCTGAAGAAGGACACTTTTCATGCTCTTTACCCTGGGGAGGGGAATATACTGTGTCACACTTGATGAGAAAATGTTCTTTTAGAGTCCCTTATTATTTCCTTAAAGTAAAAGTAGCTAAAGTCTCAATTTCCATGAGGAAAATACCCTGAACTACCCTTTTTAGGAATAAATTCCCATGTACTTTAAGTCTCTTTTTAATTTTTATATTCCACTGTGCTATGTTTTTTGTTACAGTGAAAATATGCATAACCTAACAAATCTGTTGTGACCAACTTCTTCCCAGTGCTCCAAAACTACATGAAATAGAAAATATGACTTAAAAAATATAATTTGCTTTGCATTTTAACTATAAAAGACTAAAAGTAACAGGACAGTATTCAGACATTGATTTGAATTGGCCAGGGAATCCTCAAGGGCACTCCTGAAGGTGAAGTTTTCATTTCAGTTTTGTTAGACTCTGTTTAGTCCACAATCTTGAACTGTTAAATATATGCCATGTTAGCACAATTTTCCTGGGGTAGGATGTTTATCCTCGAGATTTTTTTTTCCTCAAGAGACCCTAGAATAAAATCCAGAAGGTATAAATCTTAGAGAGTTTAAAGTTCTGAGATTAATTTTCCAAATATCTTCTGCATACTGAGGCCATAGGATAAGAGACAAACAATAAGCCTGTAAAATACATTATCATTCAGGAGTTTTGGGTCACATTCCTAAGGCTGAAGATGACAGGCTTGCACAAGTGTTTTAGAAGCCCACTGGCTTCCCACAGGCTAGTCCCCCAAAACCCTTAGACACTGTGCTGTTGGATTTGATGACCCTGTGTGATGTTAATCAGCAGATGATTCCTGTAAAACATAAAATTTACAGTTCCTCCAGCTTTATGTTTTGCATGTTTAGACAGACTCCAGTTTCTTATTGAGAGCTGGGATGTACTATGCACAATGAATAAATATATTTTACCACATTCGTTGTGGTCATTTGGTGTTAGATTTAGGCTTTGATTGGTTCTCCAAAAATAAGTGTTTGCCTAGTATCAAGTTTTGTTTAGTCTCAGCTTCTGTCTCACAGCAATATCTGAGTTTAAGTCTCCACGATCATTTTTTCCCTCATGGTTAATACCAGTTCCAGGTGGCAAAGGCAGATGAATGATGGTGGCTGTCAGAACCTTCCTGGGAGACCTGACAGAGTCCTGTTTTCAAAAATGGTGATATTATTTCATCTCTCAGGTGGATGGTTGTGCATGCTGCTGTATCTGATGCATTGCATTCCTAACGTGCGTGAGGTGGTTACTGAGACAGAGCTCTGTCACAGTGGCTGCCTGTCTTCAGGTGGAATGGGTCTGCCTGCTGTGCAGACCCCAACTAGCATGGGCAAGGAAAGACTGTCTCCCAACAGTAACAGGAACCACAGATCTCTGCCTTAATTAGTTGCCAAAGAAAATGCACAAGTCTTGACTGCCATGCAGTTTCTGCCTTGCCTGAAGAGTGATGTCTCATAGAACACAGTGCCTTCTTGATCATCTTCCAAAATGGACTTTTTAGTACTCGTTGACCTTCCTTTACCTGGTGGGTGTGAAGGCACACTGAGAGTCATCATCTCATTTCTAGGAAAGTCTTAAGGGTGTTAATGGCATTATGGATCACTGTTAGAGAGGTGGGGAATACAAAACCTGTAGATAGAATCCGCTCCTAGTCATGAGACTTTCAGCAAACAGTAGGATGAAGAAATGGCACAGTCATGGGTCTTCACTTGGTGTACATTGAAAAATTATGTTATTGCTGAACTTTGCCGTTAGGGTAAAGAAAAGCAAGACATCTAGGCTAAAGTTTGCACATCTGTGCCCTATCAAACCAGATAAAGATGAAGTGGGATTTATTTGTCCTAGCTTTTCATGTTTCCAGTGTTGCAATCAAAGTCTGAGCTATCACGTCATTCCTTTACAAATCAATGGAGATAGCACCTCCAGAGCTTGCTTAAAATACTCATTTAGAGAAGACAAGAATCTAAATTACCCTCTTCTCCCCACTGAGGATAAAGAGAACCTGGATTATTAACTCAGAAACCAAATTTGTAGATGTCTAAATGTAACCATAATTGTTGGTATTGGAGCTAGGCTCTATCAATCAGATGTGCACAAAGGACATCTTGGTCTATAAAATATATTGATAGCTGGTTCTTATCATACTGCTAATCATACTCATTGCCATGGTAATATCAGGTACCATCAGGTACCTGGAAGATAGCTATACTCAAACAAAAATTGTTAATTTGAAGGCTAAACAACTTCTATTCAATGGAAATTTCCCCTTGTAAATCTGGATTAAAATCTACTTCCTTCCATTTGATGTTTTAGCTTCTGCTCAATAAAGACTAGGGTTTTTTTCCAATATACAGAAAGTTTATATTACCAGCCTCTGGAAGATTAATCTAAGCAGGAAATACATTCACACTGCTCTTTCAGCTGGAAGATAGATCACACTTCATTTCACGTGCCTGTGCATGAATCTGTGCAGAAGGAAAAGTCAATTCTTAATGTTCTTGTTCATGATAAAGAAAGACAGTGACTATATATACATCTTCTGCATTTAGTGTTTCGATATCATATTTGGAAAAAAAATATGGTTTAAAAATTAGTGGCAAGGCTTGTGTTCCCACTTGCAGTGCATAAACCATGCTCATTTAGATGCTTCCAAGTAATATGATGGTAACAGCGACAACTGCCTGCCTGCCTGGAAGGTGTTGCACTGTGATGAATTCTTGCATTGTTAAGATGAGTGCAGCCAACAAATTCTAAGTTTTCATAAAAAATGGATTTGTGATATATCATCTCTTCATCTACCACTAGTGAATTAGAGGGTCCTTTCTTGTGCCAGTGACTGAAGAACATAAAATGTCTTTGTGTACAAGTGTGGATGCCAAGAGAGAAACTAAAATTTAATAATTTCTAAATTAGTTGCAAATGGATCTCAGTCTCCAAAGGAAAACGTTTTATGCTTTACAGGCAATTAGTTTTCTCCAGCCTTCGCATATTATTTTATTTTATTAGACTGTAGCACATGGATATATTGTGAACTCATAACTGCAGTGCTGGACTCCACTTAGAACAAATAGTAGAGAAACTGAAACTGAAACAGACTGAAATTGATTTCCCAAACTAAACAGCTCATGTTTTACTTTGATTGTAATAGACAGAAAATGGCACTTTATGGACTTTTATGTGTATTACAGTGGCTAAAGAGAGGTAAAATACAAGGAATAAAAAGGTTTATCTTCATTACAAATGGTGACCCTTTTGTGAACCTTCTTTAGTCAAAACCGAATATTTTGCATTAGAAAATATTTTCTATATTTTTTTTCCTGCTCTTATGTCCCATCCTTCCATCATATCAATGTATCATTCTAGGTTGTTGGGATAGCAATACAGGATGCTTCTATAATGCAGAGCTGCATGTAAACTGTAAATCTTGAGTGGCTAGTTACAGATGTTTGATGGGAAAGCCAAGATGATTAATAATACTGGGGAAGGGAAAAGCATGGATTCATCACATCAAATTGTATCCATCATTAACAGAAGACAAGCCTAAGGTTGTGCATCTGTGAGCAAACCCAACAGCATTTTCTGGATACTAGGTCTGGGTGTAGACCCTAGCAACCTCACAGGTCCACATTAGGGCAAAATGAATTATTATTATCATATAGCATATTACCAACTCAGATGCTTGGTCACCGTGGAAAATACGAGAATACCTGCAAGACACTTCAAGAGATCCCGTTCTGGACACTGGCGAGTACTGAGGTACACGGTAATAGAGAACTCCACCTACAGGATTAGGATTGAGTAGTATGGACTCCTTGCACAGCTGTTTAAGGAAACAAGCATTTTCAGGGGGTAATTCCCAGTCTAATGTAGATATCTGCCAGAGATTGCATGAATAGCTCAGTGGAAGTGCCAATGTTTCTCTGTCAACTATGAAGAACTTTAGGCTTGACAAGATATTTAGGTTACAGAGGGCTAGAGCTGAGTTAATCTAACTCCTCCTGAGCAGTCAACACCTGTCTTCTCCACAAACAGGCCTACCAAAGTGAAAGTGACTGAGACTATTAGAATTAAGGACTCAGATGTACTCAACTAGGGACTTGAGTAGAAGCTCACAATTTCACCATGTTCCAGTGGCTTTGTGATCTGGTGGCAGCAATCATAAATTACCATCGTGTACATGTCTTTGTTGGTTTTCTTGGGTCTTGCTGCTTCTGTACTGAATGTATGTCATGTAAATGTTACTTCTGGTACAAAAGAAATGGAATTCACTGTTTCTGGTTCAATGTCTCTAATACAGGTGCTCTGTGGAGCTGGGTTTTTTAATCTTTCATGGTAGCATTGGAGAGCTAGTTAAGGGGGTCAGTAACAGACAGAAATCATTTGCTGAAACACAAGTGTCATGATAAGTGACATGCCCGGAACTATCTAGGCATCTGCAAAGAGCTAAAAGATGTGATAAAGGCCTTACAGAAATTCTTCCATCTTCTGGGTGCTCTAGAGGACTCCAACATGCCATTAAATTCATTTGTATCTATATTGAATGAGGGATCTGGGAGCTCCTCATAAGATCTTAAATTAGACCAAAATGAGACAGCTAGCCACTTGAATAACTGTCTAGATGCCACTGACTGAGAGGCCACAGCCTTTCCAGAGAGACTTCACTTGAGGGGCTCAGGTGTGGTGCAGTACCTATTTGACATCTGTTCTGGAAGAGAGAGAAGGTTTCCAAAGGCAGTGGATATCTGTCTGCAGGCAACTGAACCTTACTCCAGGTCTCCACTGTCTGTGGTGGGTTCTTAGGCGCCCAGCTGACATGGCAACACCCACACTAAGAGATTTAAATTCAGGCAAGACTAATGCACTGCCAGATCCTGATGGACAGCTGACATTAACATTCATTTGTATGGGAGCAAACCATCCTGCTGATACACAACCAGCTCTTAACAGTCCCTAGGATAATTGCCTTTGCTTTAAAGTGCTGAGAATTTTCCTTTTCTATTATATATTTGGACAGCATAAATACTATATAGGAACCCAAATGAAAACAGACCAGAATTAAAGTTGTTTTTCTTCTGAAACACTCAAGGCCATAAAAATATCCAGTACATAATAATAACTGTGTTACCTAAGTAACTCTTAGAGCAAGTAAAGTAAAAAGCTAATTGCTTAAAGTGCATTGTGTTTTTAATATAACATACCTACAAGTGTTCCTATATTAAAGTGTGATATATATGGAGAAATAGCAGGAATTTGAATAATGTATTTCTTCTGCTGAAAAAAGCATCAGTCATTTAGAGGAAAAAAATCACTGCATAATAAATGAACCTGTGAGAAACTTCCTTTTCTGTGATCTCACAATGAATGTTAATGGGCTTAAAAATCAGGGAACATTTATAATATTAGAAATAATTTGTATGTAAAAATCTTTTCCACTCTTATTCCCTCATTCAGACAAAATCCAGTTGACCAAATGGAGGTATCTAAACCTAGAGCCAGACAGATTATGTATCCTTTGGTGTCAGCTGAAATAGGCACTTTCAGGGCACAGTTGATCTGAGCTACTTTTAAAATCTTTGTTGGATTAAGTAGCACTTGCACTACTCAGTTCCTGCTTCTCATCCTTGTCTGCAGAAGAAGAATTTGTAGCTCAGGCAGGAACACTGACATCACGTGAGATGAATTTCATTCACAGATTCTTCTTTCTGGAGCTCATGGTCTGGATAGAGTAGGAAATTAGTGTCATACACCTTGATGGTGTTTCTACTTGATTTGGTTTGGCAACAAGGGGTCACACTATGCTCGGCATTGAACACATTAAAACTATTTTCCTGTCTTGAAGACCTTAAGGAGCTCTATTTCAGCCCTTTTCTTCTAAAATAGAAGATGCAGGATTCCCAGTCATTGTTCATTGCCTCTGTGTGTTTTTCTAACCATTCATTTGCACTATGAGAATGGAATGATCCAGAAGAAAAAAATCAGCTGTTCCTGTAAAGCATGATATTTTTGATATCCAAGTTAACAAAATCTGAATTGTAACCTGTTTGCCTCACAAGAGAAAGAGGAGAAAGTTGACATAGTCTTCCCCTTGTCACTTATGCTCAGGCAATTCAGATTACACCTCCAAGTGCAGAGCAGTAGAGATGGAATACTGTCCAGGGTGCAAGACTCCTGGAGACTGGGGATATCCTCCTCTTTGTCGGGAACAGAGCGTTTTCACATGTAGTGGTGGGACTGAAAAATCCTTACTGTTTTTATCTGCAACCCGTGTCTCCCAGATTATAATGCTTGCATAGCTGGGAAAGAAAAGAGGACAGTTCCTGTCTCAATCCCATCCAGATTCTTATTCCCAGTCCAATTTAAATTCTCTGAGGTAAAGACCTTCATTGTTAGATGGAAAATGGATAACTCAGATCTTTTCTGCCTGCAGAGAGAGGCCTAGTTTCATCATACTTTTATCAAGTCACCCCTTGCTTGATAAAAATCAATGTGGCAAAATCAGGTCCCTTAAAAATCTCTTTTGTCATGAAATCAGCCGGATATAGACATATAGGGGAAAGATGGATTGGAGAAAAAGTGCTGCCTTTAAAATGTGCAGCTCACATGGGAATGTGACTAGCTGAAAATTGACTTGGTAATGTTCTGGGACAAAACCCCTGGAATTCTCAAGCTAGTTGTGGAAGAACTTTTAAGAAATCCTATTTTCCACAAGTTGTAATGTTGATTTATTTCTGTGCTAAAATGTGGAATAATATGGCTGGCAAACATGCTCTCAGAAATCTAGAAAATAGTTAATGATATATAGGGACATATTCTTCAATGTCATTAGTTCCTTAATGTGTTCCCATGGCAAAGGCGCCATGATCACTTCAAGGCCACTCATTCCCGTGCTACAACGCTCTCTCTGCTCTCAGACATTCACTTCATCAGAGAGAAAACAGCGATTAGAAGGGCATCATTGCAAAAGGGAAGATCTGAGCAAGATATTTCTGTGTCTCATAACCACCCAAAATTTAACCCTGGCCTCCTAGACCAGGGTGACCAAGGCCAGCCTCTCGCTACAGGATATGAGCCATACTCTAGAGGTACTCAGTGGATGCTAAGGACGCAAGCAAGTTGCTGAACTTTGCATCAAGAAAAGAGCCCACACACACAGTGGAAGCTCTCCAACAAATGTAAGTGAACTTATCAGGCTTTCAGGAAGGGCTCAGATGCTGCATGGTGATCACACACCTGAGTTTAGACACACACCTAAATATTTTTTTCCCCATTTGAAGCACTAGAGTCTCTGATGCTTAGAACCTCCAAATTTGCTTCGTACTTATCCAGGTAGCCATTCTCTAAATGAACTGAGAATATTTTGTTCTTTTCCACTATTAGTAGTGACAAATAACAGGACTAACAGTAAGGTTCTCTTTAGGATTTATTGCACTTCTGAATGCAATGTGATCTGATTTTGAGACCTTACTCTTCTAGGTGTTGGCTTACTGAAATGTTTTCTAACAGAGAAAGTAATACTCACGCTGTAATCCGGACCAATGACTATTTTCCAGCAAGGAGTCCAAGGCTCAGATTTCATTTGCACAATTCACCATTTAATTTTAATGGATTAAACTGCATAGTTGAGGGAAAAGAGCAATGATAAGAACATACCTGTGAATGCTCCATTCTCGCTGCAGTGGTGGAAGTTGCCATAGTAACTTATCAGGATAAGTTAATCAAGCTTTGCCTGTTATCAGAAACCAGATGGAGCAAAGACTCCAAACTATGGATCTTTAGGCAGCTATTAAAAGTCAGATTGATGCTCAGCTAGAGGTAAATAGGGCAAGGGTCTGTCAGATAGAAATTTTAGTCATAAAATGTTGGTATAAAGGAATTACGGAAGAAAATGGGGTTATGAGGCACAGCGAGAAGTGTTTTAAATTTTTATTCATAATATTTAAATATTATTCTGGTTCAGAAAGTATGTTTATTTAAATAAGGTTCTGATATTCCATATGGTTTGCTCCATCCCTTATATGACTACTATCATATTTACTCAATCACAGCTATTTTTCTTCTCCACTAAGTCTTCCAGGGGTGAGCCCAGCAAAAGAAAATCAAATTGTCCTAGTTGTCTTTCATATGCTATCATTTATAACCTGAAGGAACCTACACTTACTTTCTTTTACAGTACCGGTCTATCCCTTGGGGGTCATTTGTGAAGGAGAAAAGCAATATGATTTTCATGGGCCAGTGTGGGGATCAAAACTTGTTTCATGGACTATGACAACAGAGAAAGGTGCTGCATTTTCCACCAAGGATGCACTGGAGAGAGGAGGGGCACACAAAGGAAAAGCCTGTTCTCCCATGTGTGAACATGCAGGCAGAGAGGTTCAAGACGCCCAGGAATTTCAGTTCTGGGAATTGGCTGTATGTTAAATCAGGTTCAGGGAACATTAAAACTCTTGAGACCCTTGCTTGGAACCATGACGTGTGTTCTTCTCTCCTATTCCCAGCAGCCAAAGAGGTCAAGCAGTAAACTTTTTACTTTTTCCCTGTACGTAGAGGTTTTTAAGTTGCCTGCAGGCTTCAGGTATGAAAGGCCATGACAGTATGGGCAGCGCAAGACAGTGCTTAGTGCCCTGCACCTGCCGGCCTGTATCACAAGGGACAGCAGCATAAGCACTGCAGGCTGGAAAAGATACCCTGCGGTTTTAAGCGCGGAGCACGCTATGCTGGCTGTTACCAGGGCAGCAAGCTGTTACCCTGCACTGCAAATTCAGGGGAGGGAGGCCAAAACCATGAGCCTTGTGTAGGCTTATGAATATAGCAGAAAACCCAAGAAGAGCTGCTTTTCACCAACACAGTCACCAGCCTTTAGCATTTGGGGTGCATAGTACAAGACAGCTTCAGATAGCTTCGCTGTTATCAGAAGAGGTACTAGGTCCTGAAAGGATCCACAGGCATCAGATGAATTTGAATTTCAACAAGCTAATCAGAAAACCCAAGGTTAGCCTGGTTTGGGAAGGTACTAAGCATCCATCTAGTTTCCATGAAGAGCACTCATCTGCACATTTTTCTTTTGATAGTTTGCCAGGTTTTCCTGAGTAGGAAAATAAATGAGATAAAATTGCTAAAACCACCTTGAAAGGAAGTGTAAACATTACAGAGATTTGGATTGCATAGTGCATTTCTTAAAGGGCTGGAAGCCATCTATGGGATGATGTGAGGCAAGTTATATCTTCTGAAAATAATTGAACCCAAGAAGCATAAGAGTATAAAAGGAGGATGGGTAATCCAGTTCAGATAAAATGAAAAGCCATTCTACCTTTTCTCCCACACCCTCATTGAATTAAATCGTCTTGTGCATTGGAAAAAATCATGTTGCTTTTTTCTTATTTATTTTTATGGATACAATTCTTTTTAGGATTCCTGACAAGGAGCAGGGTCTATTATCTAAGAGTTGTACAAACGTACATCTTTGGCACCAAGAACTTGAGTCAGATATTATTTCAGATCCCAATCACTCCGACCCTTGGCTATCAAACCACATCTTCTTTGAAACAGGCAGGGGATATGAGTAAGGCAGACAATTCTTTTTTGTTTCCTGTTTATCTGGGTTTGGGCAGGACTAGAAACAAATAAGAAGATAAATGAAGTAAAGCAAGCTTCTGACTTAGTCTGCTATCTGAGGCTGAAGTAGAATTGCAGCTGTATTTTACAGATTTCAAAGGTTCAGAAAAATGAAGCACTCTGGTTTTGGGGTGGTTCTTTAAAGGACAACTTTAAAAAACAGTCGTCACTGGGTATCTCCTTGCTTTGATGCATAGCACTGCAGAAGCTGGAACACATCTGTAGGTCTGCATAGTCCAAGCAGGAGTCCCAGAGAATGTCACTCCCATTTAGAGACCAACTGCAGGATTGCTCTAAGACCAGTCCACTGATGCCGTGTTGCTTTGCATCTTTCTGGTTCTTCTCTATTTCTGCTGCTTGAATAAAAGCTTTCAGATTGTCTGCTTGCATATCGTAAGCCAATTCTTAAAGTTCTAGTCAGAATGGTAAAGTTCTCCTGGATTTTAATGATTTAACCTGCAGGCTCCTTCAGGGTTTTTTTTGGTCGGTTGGGGGTTTTTTTGGGTAACACTTCTGACACAGATTTGCTTTCCTCTTGAACCTAAAGTGGAGTTCTAACTCTTTGCCTTTTCCATCACAGGATGAAATCATGCATACAGTAGTTGAGTTATAAATTCAGCTTCACGAGCAGTTGTACTGTAGAATAAAATAAGACAGGCAAAGCATCTGTAAGAAACAAAACTTGTTTAGATGTAAGTGGCTTTGATCAGCAAATGTGGCAAGGGCATGGGGAAAATAAATAGGTTTGTCTTAAAATAGGACATAGTTTAAAGTCATTCCCAGTGTGAAAGTATTCTCTTTGCACGGCTGAAACATAAATAATGTAAGATCGATGTTAGATGTTGGCTGGGCTATTCTGAAAATGAGAAACTGTGCAAACCAAGTTTGCTTTGCTGTATGCCTCAAGACAGAGAAATTGAAAGAACATGTAAAACTAGGCATGAGCTGATGGAGAAATTAAACTATAAAATGACAGGAAGACAGGAGATGTAATGACCAGCATAGGCTGATTCAACTGGTTGTTTGAATTAAAATGATTACATATGCAGCCTCAGGAAATAAAAGCTCCCGTTCCATTCAACACAGTTTATAAAGTTTTGCTCCAGTAATGAAAAATGGAAATGAGCCTCTCTAATGAATTATAGCAATTATCTCTCTGCTGGGGCAAGACAACTCTGAATCCACTCGTATTCCCCCAAGAAAGAAGCACTGTGTGCTGTCATTCACCACACACCTCAATAAATTCAACAACATTTTCTTGTTCTTGTTTTTCTGAAGCACAAGGCTTCTCAGCTGCCAGCTCATGGTGCTTCTGGATATCACACTGCGAGTAGCCTTCACTTACTGGAGTATGTTTGCACAGGGAGCTCTCTGTGTATGAGCAGCGGGCTGACACAGAATTAGGTTGATTTCTTACACTGTTACATGGCAGTAACTTTTTCATGGATTGTGAATCTGGTTAAAATAAAATCCAAGTTGTTTCTCATTTACGGACCTTAGTCGATTTGTGCAAGAGGAAAATGGTGCAAATCATATTTTAAACAAAAACATTTCTTTTCTGTGCCACCTGTCATGGAAGAAAAGCAATGCTGGTATTATCGTGTTAGTAGAACTTTATCTAGATTTCCTGATTGGCACAAGTGATGTGTCAAGGTAAAACAACTAAGATAACTAGAAGTACTAAGATTAACTTCAACTGTACTTCATTTTACCACACATGTACATTTTCTCACACACAAAACACTTAAAATTCAAACTGGCTCAAATATATTTTTGTTCAAAACTGTTGTCTAAAAATTGGGGAATTTGCCCAGGAAATTACACTTGAACTGAGCAAAAAGTGAACTAGTATGGGTAAATAGCATTTATTGTAAGTCAAAACACCCGTTATCTCTTGGACTTTTTTTCCAAATAAAGAGCATATTTAATGTGTCACCTCCTATAGAATTAAGTTGATGTCTACCTAAATCAATAAAAACTGAATTTTTTTTTCTGTGAGATCACTATTGAGAGATTTATACAAGCTGGTCATTGGCAATGCATCACAGGTAGGCTGGAGCTTTATTTTTAGGAAAGATATTAGATTAAATCCAAGGCATTGAGAGCACCTGGGATGTCTTTATCTCAATGTTTTCATGTGATAAAAGCATAGATATATTTGTATCATGTAAGAACAACATATGTTCATATAGCTGAGTTTTTCAGACTTGCAGACTGAAAGTTTCACAGTCTAAACAAAGAAGTTTTGAGCACCCAGGAAAGAAATTTTTTAACATCCCATGCCTGTACCTCTATTCAACTAAGAACAACCTCTGCAATTAACTGTTTAAAATGGACAGAGCCTGTTTTCCCTCTTTCTTTTGACAGTGACAAATTCTTTGCATCATGAACAGCCCTAGCTATAAATCTCACTTAAGGCCAAAGCTGTGCATCATCTCACTGTCAGTGTTCAGCCGCAACATGCCACATTTGCAGGCTCCAAGCTCAAGTCTCAGAATTCATAGTCATTCATAAAAACTGCATCAGGAGCTTTTGCCTCAACACACCAGGATGACCCTAGTTTCTGGAGGCAAGCAGGCATCATCCTTCATGGTGAGTGTTCCCAAATGGTGGCTGGGGAGAGCCTGTGGCCACCAGCTACTCAAGAGGCTTGTAACTGCTGGGGAGCAAAACACAGCAAGCAGGAGAGTTGTATGCCTTGGGGGTTTGCACAGCGCTTTGTACTGTAAAACGGGGAGAGCTGGGAAGAATGAGACTGGCTAATTTCCAGTACACTTCCACGATACTTTATTGAAATGAAAATAGACCAGAACAGTGTAGGAGAGGGGCAGAACCCTGAGGTTTCATCTGAGGGAAGCAGAGTCTTTCTGCGACCAGACTTCATCCTGTGGCTGCCGTTTTATCCCTGTGGGTCCACTTGTTATTACTGTCCATGAGTAACCTATGGGCAAGTTGCCATCTCTTTCAGGTCTTTTTTTTTCCTCCTCTCCTTATGCAAAATCTTTAATGGTTTCTGATCTCTCAGGGAGATATCGCTGCTCTTTTCCCTCCCGTTTTGAACTTTACAAGTAAAAATGTGTTACAGGTCAGCTCTGTGCTCTGCAGTAACACAGCCTAAAAAGTCGGAAACCAGCTCTGGATGAGCTGGTGTAACCCTGCCACTCACCATGCCACAGGCATGGGAAGCTGCCAGCTCATGTCCTGGAGGCAATAAAGATATGTTAGCATCGTTCTGCAGCTCTTCACCTGCCTCTCCACAGGACTAAATCATTCAATTGATGTGTCTGTGCCATCTAGCCCACAGGTCTACAACAAGCATGGTTGGAGTGATCTCAAGGATCCCTGACTGTCATGATGTAGTTGTGCTCCTTGTCCATCCTCTTTCCCCTTCATTCCTCTCCAAATAAGACAGGGCTTTCTGTGTCAATTTCTTCTTATTTATAGCTTTTGTGTCTCCTAGAGGAACATACTTCATGCTATTGATGTTTTCTGTTAGACAGCACTTCTGTACCTAAATATGTATTGTGCAGGGCCTGGTTTTGATGTGTCCAGCCTGATGTGTGAATTGCAAATTCACTTAGGTAACTTGCCCATGGTATGGACATCACCAATAGGCTGGCTCTTTCCATAGTCTGAGATGGGATCACAGAGTTCCTGACTCAGGAAGAGCCCAGTAGAAATGTAATGAGCTGAGATCTTGGAACAATCACGGTGTTAAATCTCACCAAGCTTGGTGGCCTCATGGAAACTGTTTCTGAGCATGGTGCCCGGCCTACAACAATTCCAAACCACGCCAGAAAATTGGTCTGGAGAGCTGGCCGATGCCAAAACTTCCTGTGACTGATTTCACAGTTTATCTGTACGGACAATCAATCTCCAGTGTCTCCAGGAGTGTTCCTGGCACTCTTAACTTACCAAAGAAAAAACTAGTAGGCTAGGCCCCAGAATGTAGTCACGGTAAAGAGGTTTTTTGCGTCCCTCATGACTCAGTGATCCTTTCTCTGTCCTGTATTTCTTTTCCTTAAAAAAATTAAAAACAAACAAGGAAGTGAAAAATATCCAACAAAACAACCATCTGTAGATGAAGGCAGTATCCAGGGATCTTAGTCCACAGATGCAGTGAAATGGGGAGAGTGCAGAAATGAACTGTTTAGTGTGGATAGTGTAGGATTCACTAGAACGTAAAATTGCAGAGGGACAGATATCTGGTGATTTTGAAAAATCAGATGTAGCTGAGTTATAGAAAAGGACTGAAGAGCATATAGTAGGTTATCAGATAATGAGTGAGAAAAGTAAATGTACTGTGAGCTTGTGAAAGTATGGGAAAATTTTCTCCCAAGGTAAGGTAGACAACTAAGAACTTTGACTGCTAAAATAATAAATAAAATTAAATTATCTCTGAAAAGATAGCTCAATTATGTAAATCAAAGTAGCACTGATATGGAAGAGAAACTAAAATTACAATATTAAGTATATAAAATTAGCAACTCAGAAGCGTTATTGACAGAGGCTGATTTGACATTAAAATATATACTAGAAATTACTGTTCCACTAGAAATTACTTCAGAAAAAGAAGTACAGCAACAGTTTGACACCATTTCTTTTACGCATAGAGCTGCTTACATAGTCAGAATCCCTATATAGAACTCATGGTTCAAGAGCAGTCTTGTAGAAAATGCAAAAATCTTGTACAGCTCTCTGCAAAAAAAAACCCCAAAGCCTGAGAATGATGTTGTGAAGGCAACTGTTTGCAGATGACAACTCAGAACATCTCTGCCTGCTCGTTTTCACAAAGATCGGTTCTGTAATCTAGTTTAGTAATGCATCTCTCTTATTTTAAGTGACAACACACAGCATCTTGGTTTAAAATCTTCCTTTACAAAACATGAAGAAAACATATATTAAAAACATTAAGAATGGAGATAGATTTTTCAAGATGTATAAACACTTCCTGTAATTTCAAAAAGAAGTATCTGGACTGACTAGCTGGCTTACTGATCTCAGCAAATAGAGGGAATCACCATGTTTCCAAACAACTGTGTTCTTCTATATAGCCATGTGTTCCTGTGGAACTCTGTGAAAACCAGTTATAGATCTTGTAGTTCAGATCTAGCATTCAGTGTTTATGTTGGTAAAATTCAGCATGAGGTTTGCAGGTAGCACAGACTGGTCCCATAATACATATTTGATGGAACAGGAGAGCCCAAGAGAGTGATCTAAATCACCTATGATTTTAGTCCATTTAGATAAAACTTCTTTTGATAGAGCCAGATACCAGGTCATGTATCTGGGAACAATGACTACCTGCCAGACCTAAAAAATGTGCGACTGTCTTGCAAAGGAAAGGCTTAAGAGAACTGAGGACGTAGTAGGAAAAAGCCAGGTGGACATTTCCAGCTGCTGTTGCAAAAAGGTTAGCCATCACACATGTAATCATGAGGTGTAACTAAGGATTTGTGTCTTTGTCTGAATATGGAACTTATGGGTCTACTTGGATCACTGAATAAAAAAAAGGCTGAATGTGATTAAGGGCTGGACCAAGGTTCGCTCACAATGCTTACGTGGCTGATTCATTCCCCATCATAGTTCTGGCCCATACCAATAACTATTCTCCAAGATATGGATGTAGCTTGAAGGGTATCAGGAGCCATTCTCTAAAGCCAGCAGATGGGGCAAAAAGTCAAGCTACCTTTGACCTCCTAATCCAGCATACTTTTCCAACTCCAACTTATCATCTGCTATCCCAGTATTACCCTCAGAATACTTTGCCCAGATACCTGGCGCTCCTCAGGGTATGTAACACACAGGCCATGGGAAACCCTGCACCAAGTGCTGTGTAAAACAGATGCAAGGAGTTTCTGCCACTTGCACCAGGGCCAAACTCTTGAGTTCATTTCTAGAAAGAGGCATGTTCTACCTCTGTCTATTTTTCATCTCTAGAAAAATATGGGGCAATGAGAGAAAGCTCTTTTGCAAGAGGTTAAGACTGTGTTCTGTCTGTCTGTAACATCAACGAATCCAGGGCTGTTAATTCAGAAAAGAAAGAATATTCCTTCCAGCAGAATAGATAAAATTTGGAATAGATCCTGATAAAAGGTTCACTGCTAATATATTAGTACAGCAAACCCCAAAGCAATGTGTAATGCATTCTTGGCATAGCATTCAGCTTAGTAAGCAGTGAGGCTGTGGTTATATTCCATGCTCACTCCATTTTTCAAGTGAATTCCATATTTCATGCTAAATAGAGTACACTACAATAATCCAGTCTTGAGCTGACGAAAGTATGTGGCAAGTTTTATTGAGGTGGAGAGGTTGTATTTGCCTTTACAGGCAGAGATGAATATATTATTTGGGGCTATGGGCATGCAGGAGATTCTTAAGGTCTTATATCACACCCGAATGGCCACCTGCCACCTCCCAGAGCACATTCACACTTGTTCAGTTTTGATGCTGATCTAATATTTGATCAGCATCTCACCTGAACTTTACAGTTCACCCAGGTTGTCTCAGGCGATGTGTAACACATCTGCAGACAGCTAATCATCTTCAGCAGTCTTGCTCATGGGGGTGCTCCATTAGTTAGCTCATTGCACCAGCTGGAGCCAATGGGACAGATATGGAAACTTTCATCAACATGCTGTGTGCAGGCACCAACTTCCCCAGTTCCGTTTTGAGCTAGCTCAGTTGTTTCTTTATTGTGCCTGTAATGCAATTCATTCAGAGCAGGAAATAATCCCCAAGTTAGAAATGAAGTGCTTGACTTTCACGTTTCAAGGGAGGGCTGCTAATTAGCTAAAAATCTCCCACCATTTTATTTATATAGAAAGCAAATTTGATTTTGAAACCACTGAGAAGCAATAACCACAGGATTTTATGATGTCACTATTAAAGAGATGTTTTTCAGGCTTTATTTATGACCTAATTTTATACAAAGCACCTGCAGTGGTGTGGGCATATAGGAATATAAACAAAGTGCAGAGAAATCAGGCTCCATTTGAAAAAGTCATTTGGTCAGTGATCCCCATGGGCTAATTCCAATAGAGGATTCAGGTACCTGTAAATTAAGTCACAGAAACACCAAACTTTCAAGCAGCTGGATCCCAGTTATGAATCAAAAAAAAAAAAAAATTGAGGCAAAGCCAGGGAAACTTAGATGTATGATTTAAAATATGTGTGCTGAGTAAGTGGTGAAAGTGCATTGACAAGTGACCTGATCTGGCCAAAGCTCTATTCTGTGCCACAGAACATCATGCTCAGTATATAAACTGGGGGGAATTGGCTGGAAGGGCTGATCACTGCTCAAGGATGAGGTGGGCATAGGTCAGTGGGTGGTGCACAGTTGTACTGCACATCACTCATTTCTCTTGGGTTTTATTTCTCTCTTTCCTTTTCCTTTTCATCATCATCATCATCATCATCATCATCATCATCATCATCATCATCATCATCATTTTTTGAATTATTATTATTATCCACATATTAAACTGTTCTTATCTTAAACCATGGGCTTTACCTTTTTCCAGTTTTCTCTCCCATCCCACCAGGAGGAGGGCAGAGGGGAAGTGAGCAAGCAGCTGCGTGGTGCTTAGTTGCCATCTGGGATTAAATCATGGCAGTAGCCAAATTGCCTTCTGAGGGGAGAAATATACATATGAGTTCACTGTTTCTGCTTGAAAAAAAAGTGCCACCTTGCCATAGGAACTACACACCTCAGTGTATAATATATACTAGCAATGGTTACAAATATATTAACAATGGTTCAAGCACTGCCTTGCAGAGTGTGGTACATAACCCACTGCAACCACATTTCTAGCTGGCTAGGTTTAGGGGGCTCCACCTCCCACAGTGTGGATTTTAGGATAGCCTTTGAGACACACCTGACTTTGCTGAGCTGTGTAATCCCACCAATCCAGCTCTCACTCACCTTCTGAAGTGCAACACTTTGTAATGCTAAACTGGAAATGGACACACCAGTTCTCATCCAGATGCCTGTGAAAGCTCTTCTGGGGTGACTATGCCTCCTCTTAAGCAGGTCTTGAATTATTTCTTATTTTAGAAAAAGAGGGAGAGCATTTTTTTACATGTGCAGATTTTGATAGGACAAGGAAGGAACAGTTTTAAATTAAAAGAGGAGAAATTTAGATTATATGTTAAGAAGAAATTCTTCACTGTGAGGATGATGAGACACTGGAAGAGGTTGCCCAGAGAAGCTGTGGACATCCCCTCCCTGGAAGTGTCCAAGGCCAGGGTGGATGGGACTTCGGGCAACTTGATCTAGTGGAAAGTGTCCCTGCCCATGGCAGGGTGTTGGAACAAGATGATCTTTAAGGTCCCTTTCAACCCAAACCACTCTGTGATTCTATGATTCTATGATTTCTGGATAGCTGTACTAAGAAATAGAAGAGATATTAGTACCTCGATGAAGATTACTCTTCCTCACACCCCAACTCCAGGCCCAGGATCCACTTTCAATTCAGCCATTAGCAGCAGAAGGGATGTAAATGCAAAACATACAGCTCTGCAGGGTGGTTGTACAGTATCTCACAGCTTATTTTGGCTATCAGTAGCCTGTATGTCACACAGATCCCATGGAGTCAGATTTCCTCTGTGTAAAGTCTAAAACAAAGAACAGAGAAGCTCTGGGAAGTAAGGTAAATTTCTCACAAGTACAGCATACTCAGAAGCATGCAAAACCTTCTCCTGATTCCTAAGGGCTTTACTGTTGAAACCATTTTGGCTATTTGGAGCCTAAAAAGTAAACACTGTCTCCAGACACTTCTCTTCTGGAAAGGCTTAAAATCCCTTGTCGCAGGAGGGAGAACAAGTCAAGCCCTCGTCTCCACTAAGGGCAATGTTCAAATGTTTTATTTATGTATACATCAGCTTAAATCTCAGCTTCAAGTGGTATGACCCAGCTGCAAAACTGCCAACTCCCAGATGTTTTTTGTCTCCAGCTGTATACTTATCTCTCAGAAGACTACCCTGGGTCAGGGGATGGCAGTGATTATCCATATTTCTTTCCTACATCCAAAGCAATCATTTTAAAGCTGCACAGTCTTTCTCACAAGCCCTTGTCTGGGTCTTGTCTGGGTCATATATTACTGCTCCCTATGAAAACTGCAGAGTCTTGCTAGATTGACTATAAAATATCCTCAGGTTGCTGCAGGTTTTTGATTTGTTGCACAGTACTAGATGAAAATCCCTTCAGCTAAATATGAATGAAGACTCGAGGTTTATATAGCAGCCTTGCAAGAAGAGAAGGTCATCATAACTCTGTCTTCTGAAAAGAAAATGAGGGCTAAAGGAGCGTAATTAAGAATTTTTTCTGCAAGTAGAAAGTAAGCTCTGTACTCAAACAGTTTGGGGCAGTGATGGCAACCACTGTCACTTCTCACACGTTTGCTGTTGACAGGTATTTGGGGTGGTCCCAGCAGTAATTTTTAAAATTTTTAAAATAAATTTGACACCAGCTGACAAAAAAGGTCCATTATTAGTGCTGTAAGAGAAAGGGAATGGACTGCAAATCTTTATCATTGTAAACCTGAGAGAGGTTCTGTGTTCATTTTGAGGATTTGTCATCAGAACCAAGCACAATGCTTAGTGTTGTGAAAAACACCAAGCAATATGTGAAGATCCATCATGCCAGTAACATACACAGGTAACTAGGGCAAAGTTACTCCTTCTCAGGCAGGCTGGCAGCATGTTTCAGGAGAGGCAGGAAGACTCCCATCCAGCTGCAGTCCAACCACCCCCATGCAGACAGTGGAGTGTTTCGGGAGGCTTCTGCCTGAGCTGCTCCTCAGGACCCACGGCTTCAAGGCTTCTGCTTGGACACATGGATTTCTACTACCAGAGTTATTTTTTTCCCAGTTCTTTACCCCCTCCTTGTCCTAACACTCTTCTTACACAGACAGACAATCTCGGATACATCGTGGAAGAATAAATATTGCAGGTTTGAGCTGGATTTCTTTTTTATAGCTGCTGTCACCAGCTGTGTTCGCTGTACAATCTGCTGGCTACAACCACTGCCCTGCTGAGCTACCTCTGCCCACCAACTCCTCCACAGGGCTTCAGTTCTTGTAGAATGGAATCATTTGCAACAGGATTTTCATACAAGTTTTGCAAAAACAGAGAAATGCCCCTTGCCCTTCTTACTAAAAATAAGATAGCAACAAACTGTGAACCCTTCTAAAAATGGCAGTCTCGTCCTACTGATTAATGCAGGGTATGGCAGATATTAAGGTGCATTTGTTTTGGCCTCACTGCCAATGTTTCTAAATGCATGGGCTGTGGCTCTCTTTTATCCCCTAAATACCTCAATTGTCACTAAAGCACTAACGCACCTTGTGTACCTTGTCTTGTCTAGTTAGAAGCCCACAGACACACTAACACTGTCCAGAGAACTCTCTCCAATCCCTGCAAGAAATGCTGCCACCCATTCTCTTCACTCTTCCAAGGTGTCCAAGAAGTAGCTTACACAGAGAATAGAAAATTGTCAACTTTTCATGTCTGTAAAGCACCTGGGTAGTAGAATTTTCCAGAAGACATTACCAACACACATGAAATTTGTTTCATTCATATATGGAGTTAAAACATAGAGAATAAGTTAATTTTTTAATTTCTTTCCAAATTTAATTTCTAGAGTTACAAAAGACAAGATTATGATTATTATAGTATTATTATTCCCGTGTCAAAGAAGATTAAAGCATGGTATAACTCCAGGAGTGCATATAAACCCAGTACACTCCTTCCACACCATATTTTTTATCATCACCATGGCTACATAGAGGCTTTAGTGGTTATTCAGCTTTTTGATAAATTTTTGTACTGGACCTTCTTTTTCTCAGAATCCCTTCAGAATTGTCTCAGAAAAAATTGTCAAAACGTTTCTGAGATACACTTTTCATTCCCTGCATTTTCACTCCACAGTAAGTATGCTTGCATCCAATTTTAGAAAGCAATATCAAGTAATATCTATTCCTTTAATTTTTATCTGGCCATTTTAGGTTTCCCACATGGAGAGTGTGGTCTTTCCTCTAAAAGGATATAATGGAACTATGTCCTTCTCATCTGGTCTTGGTACTCATCCTATCCAATTTCCTTCTCCACAGAAACAGAGAGAAGTCTATTTTACATTTCAGACACTAAGTACTTTGATGAACTGTTTGAGATTATGACTGAGCACTAAGTAATTCTTCTATTAGGTTAAGAAGTTTAGTTTGGAGCTCTTGTCCTCAAAGGTACGTATTTTCAGATAGATATAAATGCTTTTGGTATTATTTGTGTAAACATCTGCACTTGTGTCAGCTGGTGCTTGTGGCCCATCTGTATTTCTTAAGACTTGGAATTGGTTTAGTATTTAAGAGTCATTGTAAGGACCATTAGCAATCAACAAACAGATTCTTTTAAACTTTTCCTTCATGGTAAGTGAAAAGTGTGCAAAACTCTAAAAGGCATTGGAGCAAAGCTTAATCCTTGGACACTATGCATATATTAACCTCTACAAAGACTTTGATCAAACCCTTAAATGTCATCAGCCCCCTTTCTGTTTCTTCCGGGCCATATAACATCACACACATCACGAGAGTTGACCTTTACTGTTTGCAGGCATGCCCGAGGATATTTACATCATCCACACACAGCCCAGAGATACCAGTCTCTGTTCCTTACAAGGTCTGAATGACTCACAGTGCATGGAAAGTAGAATTGCATACCCATACAACAATTTAGATTAGAAGGAGCTCCTGGAGGTCATCTGGTTCACCCCCACCACCTCCTCTTCACACCCTCATTTGGTTCAAAGCAGGGACAACTTCAAAGATGGGTCTATCTTCAAGTTCAGTCAGGTCGCTCAGGGCCTTGCCTATGTCAGGTCAATGAATCTGTTGCTACCAGGATAGAGAACCCAATTGGCTGGACATGTGAAAGAGCACAAATTCCCCACAGCACCATTTCAATATCTGGCACAAGCAGCTTTCCCAACTCCTCCATCAAAAGCAGCATAGTCACTTTCAAAAGCAAAACCAAAAAACTGTCCCCTTAGTTTCAGGCCGAAGCCAGTGCTTTGATATCATTGTATGCTCTAAGACGACTCTCTCAGTGATGCCCATGCTTACCACAGAGAATAGCAGCTGGAAATCTCCAAAAGCATTTTCTCCAGAGGGCATTCATGGAAGCTCTGAAGTTTGATTATTCTATTCCTTTTTTCAGAAGTAGGGATGTCTAGCCATGAACCCCTCAGTAGTCAGCGCAAGCAAGATGTATCAGATTTCGCTCAGGGGGCATCGGAGACAGAACACCTTTGTCATGAGTGGCCAGGTCAATTCATATCTGCATCCCCAGTGGTTTCCGTACTGCTGAGGGCTCTGAGGAAAACTAAATGGGAGAAAACAGCTAGTTCCTCCATTGCGTAGCTCTAAACCATCTTGCCTACAAAGTGCCTGACCCTTCAGTGGGCCCTATGCTGCCCCAAAATACGCCTTCTCTGCTTCCAAAGGGAAATGCAAGTGAGCCAATACCCATTCAAATTTTTCCCTTTTAAAACAAAAGGAACAAGAAACCTGCTTCACTCACTGCTCTTTTTAGATGACACCGCTGTCACTCTCTGCTGCCAAGCAGGCACTGCTGGGACATGTCTCCATGGGCAAGTGCATTTGCACCCCCTGTGCAGAGCAGAAGGCACACAGAGGTAGCACATGTCAAAGACTTCCAATTACTGAACACGTAAGTAACTTTCAGTGCATCACATGATTGAGTCCTAATTGAGCATCACATTCCTCCTGGATGCAAAAGCAAACCATTACAGACAAATGAGTCAAAAAGCAAAATAAAAATCAGTCAGATAGCTCAAGCACGCCTGACAGAGCTATTTAAAGGATTCTGACCATTAGCTATCACTTCAATTATATCACTTTTCATACTGACGTGAAAGGTGGCAGAGGAGCCATTTTCTCGATCTCTTGCTTCTTCGCGAAAGGAGACAAACATCAGGCACAAAATATTCAGAAAAAAATGTTAGCTGTCTTTTTTACCATTTCATTTTCATCTGAATCTAATGTTATTGTCTGGGGTGGAGAGGGCACGAGTCTGAACAGCTTCGACTCAGGTATATATATATATGGCATCTTTTCAATATTTATGTTTTATGTACAGTTGCTAGCAAGATTGTGAACATCATAGGTTTACTTCCTTTGCTGTTATCCAAAAAAATTGCTGTGTCTCAAACCAATGATAATCTGTATAGTTTGAAGCCCAGTTTTACAAAAAGTTAGGGAATGCAATTTGAGGCTGGCTTGGTTTGAAATTAAGCCACTCTTCAGTGTATCTTGTTGTCTATCTTCCTTCACACGCACACACGCACACACACACAATTCCTCAAGTAATGCCTTTCCTTATAATTAAAAGGAGAGGAAACACTAAGAATAAGTCTCTCGCATGTCCAACCAAACGGATTCTCTATCCAATTAGCAATCCATTCAGTGACTGCTGTTTTCACTGCCATAGGAAAGAGGGGAGCTCCCATACAAACCTCCAACTACTTCTAACTGCAAGATAGTCAGGCAGCTGGAACACATGGCATACAAGGAAAGGAGAGAAGCACTGTTCAGGCTGAAGAGGTGAAAGCAAAGACAGAATCTTATTGCTGCCTTCAAATACCTCATGAAAAGTTACTAAGAATATGGAGCCATATTCTCGTTGTAGCTCCTTGGCCAAAGAATGAGAGGCAGTGGACACAAGCAGCAGTACAGGAAAATCCAATTAGATTTTAGGAAGGGGATTTTTTTGTGCAGTGAAGGTGGTTGAGTATTAGAACAGACTGTTGAGAGCATTTGTGGTACCTTGCTCTTTGGAGATATTCAAAACCTGACATAGGCAAGGCCCTGAGCGACCTGACTGAACTTGAAGATAGACCCATCTTTGAAGTTGTCCCTGCTTTGAACCAAATGAGGGTGTGAAGAGGAGGTGGTGGGGGTGAACCAGATGACCTCCAGGAGCTCCTTCTAATCTAAATTGTTGTATGGGTATGCAATTCTACTTTCCATGCACTGTGAGTCATTCAGACCTTGTAAGGAACAGAGACTGGTATCTCTGGGCTGTGTGTGGATGATGTAAATATCCTCGGGCATGCCTGCAAACAGTAAAGGTCAACTCTCGTGATGTGTGTGATGTTATATGGCCCGGAAGAAACAGAAAGGGGGCTGATGACATTTAAGGGTTTGATCAAAGTCTTTGTAGAGGTTAATATATGCATAGTGTCCAAGGATTAAGCTTTGCTCCAATGCCTTTTAGAGATTTTGGAAACAAATCACTTCCCTTATTTGAGTCTTGGCTGAAACTCCTCTTTTACTGAGGTTATGTCATCTCTCTCTCAATTTATATTCTTTCTTTTCTTCTCAAACAATGAGGTATTAAAATCTTCATTTTCAAAAAGTAAATGTTTATCCTTTTTGTAATTTAGCTCATCAGTACTGCTCAATGGAAACACCAGTGATACAAACTTGAATGACAGTTTTGGGGCTATGTGTATCTATCTGTTCATTAGGACATGGCCCAGTGCCAATAGCAATCTGTCAGTGAATTTTGAATCAGATCTTGTAGGGCTGGATGCAAAAAGAATGGACACACTGAGTGAGCCCAGAGCTGAATCCGGATCTTCGAGTCAGGCATTAGCATTACTTATATATGGGGACAGATTTGTGCCTCATTGTGAGATGTGACACAAGTTCCAGAACTTAAAGAAACAGTCTGCAGGCTTGGTCTCAGAAACATATAAAACAATTCCATTTAGAATTTTTTCAGTAATGTGTTCCTCAGGAAGAAAAATTACCCATGGGAAAGTAAACTTTAGCAGTGATTTGTTGGCTGAAAATATCTGGGAGCCACTAGCTAGAAATAGCCAGTCATTGCTTAGGGCAGGCTAATATTTTAGATCTTGACTTCCTTGACATTTTTGGTGTTTCACCCATCAGTACCAGGAAGCACCTCTTCATATAACCTGGATAAAGTATATATATACATATATATATATTCACCATAGCATCACCTTGAACTGCTAGCAGAGGTTGTCTTCCAAAATGGACATCAAGCATGACAAAACTCATTATGACAGCATTCACAGGCACATAGGTTAAATTCCTTTCCCTGGCTGATGAGACTGCAACCTCCCATCTTCCTAGAAAGGGGCTTATCCATCACCTGTCATCCATCCTAATACAAGAATGTCCTCCTTGATGAACTTGGTAGCATGATGGAAATGCATTGAAATGTCTTGGGATAAAGTGTGGGAGTGTGAATGAGCCTGGCTGTGAAGTTCAGTGATTAGAAATCTCCCATCCCTCCCAGTTAGTTAGCATGTCTTTGAGGTGACTTACCCTCATTTCAGTTTCCAACTGTTCTTTGGTCATTGGTCTTTGTGCCAATTGCTTGGTTTGCACTTGATGTAAGAACTGAGAGCTTGAGCACTTGGACAATCCTTGGAAACAGATTCCACATATTTTATTATCACCCCTTTTACATGTAGTATTGACAAATACAGTACAGCAAGAGAGACAAATCCGAGTTTCTTTCAGTGTTTATCAGTGAAACACCGATTGTTCCAGTGTTGTAATTAAAGGATATTAAAACTTGCCTATAAAGTTTCTTATTTGTTTGGGCTTGGAAGACAGATGAAATACGTTACTAAATTGTGAATGCATCATCAGTGTTGTCTATTCTATTAGAATTAATGAAAGGCAGAAAAGATACAAAAGTGTAGCATAAAAATTATATTGTCCGCTTTCAACAAATGGGAGCTTTATGGTACCTGTCATTTTGGAATGCCTTCAGTTTTGAGGAACACTAAGATGAGATCATTTAGATATTATTGACTCTGCCATTATGGCATCAGTCATAAGTATTTAAAGCATTTAACTCTCCATGAGGTGCTTTGAACTATAAATGGCATTCTGTAGTAAGGACAGCCTGCTGTTTTGTAGCAGTGACGCCAGATGTGTGGTCTCTTTCATGGCTGCCCATACTGCCACAGTAACTTCTGTGGTTCTCATGGTGCTTGGAACAGCACTTTCATTGAAGACAATGAAATTATACCCATGTTAGGATACAGCAAGCATCTTTTTATTTGCCTATATATTTGAACTCATTTTAGCTAGATTGGACCATCTTTTCTGGAGTGATGTTAATGGAGTTTGGAATCAGTGAGCAAACTAACAAATTCTTGTTCCAGGTAAACAGGAGGTGCAGAATACATATTAATACAAGACACCACATTCTTTTACTAGAGCCCACAATTAGGCTAATAAGACTACACTCAGCTTTTTCAGCAAATGGCCTTGTTTTTCAGCAGGACTGAGCACTGACTGCTACAGTGATTTTGCAGGAAGCCTCTGCTCATTCATCCAAAGCGTGCAAATGTGGACATAGCACATTAACTTAGACATCCTCTTAAAACAAACCTGAACATAATGTTCACAAATCGAACTGTACATAGAAAAAGAAACCTAGACCCTAATATTAAGTTCAGTGAGGTCAGTATAAAAATTTCCATTCGTTTTCTTAGGTTTTGGGTGAGTCACAATGAAGATTCAGTAGGTGTTCAGAGCATGAAGTCACAGTTTTGAATTTGAAGTGGTCCAAGTGGGAACCCCAAAGCACAAACAAAAATAATAAATACATTCAGTTCACAGAGATATTTTTTCCTACCACTAGCCTTTCCAATTTAAAATATACCAGCAATTAAGTTTTCATCCCAGTTTGCCTTAAGTAAGCATGATTTTTTTACCATTTACAATTTGCAACTCTCTGTGAACTTCCTAGTTCCAGCTCTCCTAATTGTGTCCATCTGTAGTCTGTACCCAGCCTGCAGACCATGTATTCTGAGTTACAGGCAAAGAAGCACTTCCCAGTTGCTGTTCATCAATGTCAGATGAGCATGAGATACATAGGTATCAGATATTTAAGCATTTAAAATGGACTTGACTTTTTCACTCTCAGAGCTCAATGCATTTGCTTACATGTGGTACCTACTGCCATTTGAAATGATGTAGATCATGTGAGACACCTACATGTGGCACAAGGTATGTGTCACAGCAGTGCTTCAGCGTGATAGCAGACACACACCCTTCTGAAACCACAGCTGAAATCCAGGTAGCATTCTCTGGGGCATCTCCAACAGTAATGGCAACATTTGGGCAACTGGACCACATCCACCAAGTTAGGCAAAGGAGTTTCCATATGTATTGCAAATATCAGCCTGGACTGCCTATAAAGGTATATTGATGCGACTAAATAAAAAACAGGCTAGGATATGATCCTGGCATTTTGAGGCTATGCAATGTAAACTGTGCCTTGTTCACACTGATGAGGACTCATTTCCAGAGAAGCAAACTCCTTGCACCCACGGACCACACCTCTTGGTCCTGGACCTCCTGTGGGGCCCACATTGTGCTGCTGTAGTATTAGAAAATACTGGTTTTGTGTGTGTGTGTTTTCAGTTCAAACAATCTGAAATAATGTAAGAGCTGTGCGTGTTCCATCGGTGTGGCAGCACTGAACTGAGCAAATGTGTCATTGCGCCCTTGAACGTGGCCAGAAAGATGTATGGTTGTGCAAGAGAAGGCAAAGCCTGCCAGGATAGCATTAGAGAGCTCTACAGAGCACAGAGTATCATAAATATGCAGTCTCATGTGCATTGCCTGCTGGGAGCCATCTCTGGAATGAACTCTCCACCAAGCCATGGGAGGACATTGCAGGGGAGAAAGTGCTTGGAGTGATTGAGCACAGTTCTAGGGAACTTGTTAACAGTTTAGCACCATGAACCACCTGAGGTCCCATGCTTGTGCCTTTTCCTATTTTTAATAAAATAATGTAGATCTATCTTCAGTGGCTACTGGTTAGTATTATTGATACTAGGGTTAAAAATATATGTTCATACAAACATACTTACATTTATAACTTTCCAAATATAGGAGAAACATAAATTAGAATGTGCTTGAAAATTCGGTATTATATTATCCTGGACTGTGTCCAGGTTCAATAAAAGGACTGGGGTGAGCAATTCTGCTCAGTCTTCCTGGAACTTAGCATGCCAGCTCCCTTAGCAGACCATACAAAGCACCACGTTCAACAACATTCCTGCCTAAGATGTGTGAGATCAGTGTATTCATTGATGTAACCTACATCTTATGGAACGTAGATGGTCTGTGGATAATGTGTATGCCCCCAACAAAAACATGATTCAGTGAGAATTAAGCACTTAATACTGGCTAAAATCTGTTCCTGGCTCCAATAAAGCTAATCTAAATGAGTATTATGATACACTACTACTTTAATTTTCAGCAGCCTTGCTGTTGTGGGAGTGAGAGTGCTCTGGGGAAGCAAATCATCAGGACATTGATTTAATATCAGTTTTGATTTAAGTTTCTTGCAACACAGTGAGTTATGCTGACTCTCAGCCTGTGTGTGTTGTTATTTGGATTCTGGATAAACAAAACAGTGTTCATTAGAAAGACATTAGTACTTTAGTTTTGACTTCTCAGGGAGGGAGGAAGGGGGAAATATGCCTTACATTTGCTGTCATTTTTAAAATTTTAAACACTGAAAATCATAGGTAATTTATATGTGATGTATTTCCATATCAGCTCAAAATACACTTCATGAATATTACTGCTGGTAGAGGAGCCATGCTTTCATATGGCTTTGCTGTTCATAAACAAGTTTTCTTCTTACAAGGGAATACACAGATCATTTTGTGCCTACTGTACTGCAAGCTTCCAGCAAACCTGAGTATTTGTGGCTTTCACAATATCATTATTTTTCTATGTGAAGCATCTCATCCACACGTCTGCAGCATGTCAGTATGCATTGTGAGTATTTTGCATGTTACGAGGAAATATCTCTTGGATTTTCTAGGATGCTTTAGTCTCCAAGTATGGATTACTATTATTTTTTGAGTAGTACTTTTTCTTTGCTGAGGTAAACACCTAGAAATCATCTGTCTGCTGAGAGAAAGTAGCTTAGCTTGTTGTCCCTAAGGACTACAACCAGAGCCATCTGCTCCCACTATTGTATTGGGAAAATTCTGTTTGTGTTGAAAATAACATTGGTCTGAGCTGTAATGCAAGCTACCACGCATCATATTCAAGCAAGACCAGCTCTTGGTGTTTGGAGTCAAATTAATGCAAGGAGGAATGATTTCAACATGCTGTGAATTTAGTCTGCACAAAATAATTGTGTTCTTCATTGTATAGGATTACATGTATCCATTTTACATTCATCAAAAGGAATTTTTAGTTCTATTCCTAGAGTTATCAGGCATGTCTTTCTTTCTGTAATTGAATTTATTTACAGTTTGCCTGTTGGACTCACTTGAGCTGTCTTTGTGCATTGTTTGCCCACTCTCCATTATTATAACATCTTGTTTCTCATTGTGGTAAGAATACTCTGTGGATTTTTCATAAACCTGTACTATCCTTATGGGAGTTTGTTCAATCTGTTTTTTCTGGGATTTTTTAATATTTTTTACCTACTGAATTCCTTTTCAATTTCAGAGAAAAATAAAGATCCTAGTACTGATACCTCCCTGTTTTCTGATTCAGAAGGAAAAATTAAATCATCTACAAACTGTCCCAAGAAATCTGAATCCAACCTAGGCAGCATCACTGAATCTAAATTGTCAAGTCTTTAAAATATATTGAAGTATAGAGCTTTCATTTGGCTTTGTTTTGCAGTGAAGATGTTTCTCAGAAGTCATTCCAAAGTAGCAACTGTGACCAACATAGTGTTTTGAAAAGCAGTTAACAGAAATATCACCAAGATTACACTGCTCTGAAATTCTTGTTCAACTACTTTTTCATTATTACAACATGAACGTCCAATGGATTGATGTGAAAAGAGACACTTAGAAAACGTATTTTGTGCAGTAAGGTTTGTGTCGCTCCTGGAAGAGTTTAAAAGTAGGATTTTGAGTGCCTGTAGCTTCCAGCCATATTCAAGGGCACCTTGATTTAACTGTAAGCAGTGCCCCAGTGCATAGTCATAGGGTTATTTCTGTTCTTTGGGGAGAAAATCAAACTGCAAATGCACACATCCTTCATGGCAGAATATCTGTCTAGAGAGAGGAAAGCAGATATATGTATAAGGGTAAAAATCCCAAATATAGCCTCTAATAGGTGCGATAATTATTTTCAGGAAAAAGTGATAAGATGCAGTTTAAATCCATGGGGCACATTGTTCCAATGAATGTGCAGGGTATTTATTAGGGTACTCAAAGGATTTATAGCTGCTCCAAAGAAGTACATCTGCTCTATGGCTACAGGCAACTTTAGTTTCTAGGGAAAGTTTCCTGAAACTTTTTTTAATATGCTTTAACCTCTTGCATGCTGACTTGACATACCTAAAAGTGAGTTACTTCACATAGCCTTCACAGGCAAAGGCTGACAGCATCCAGCTGCTCTGGGTGCTCAGAGTGGGCTAACACCTCCGGCTTGTCAAGACTCAAGTACACACCTCCCAAAACTTTTGTAATTCCTGGTTTCTGGAAAAGGAAATCGAGGTATAAAGACTGGATGGGAATTACAGTTTTTCCTGTAGTATGTGATTTAGATGACCTTGGCATGCAGTAGCAATGAAGTATAGGGGAATATATGTCTGTGTATGCATATGGAATGATCTGCTGGTCCTGAAAAACGGATATGCTTGGAAAAATAGCCCGACAAAAGCCCGTGTCTACATTGCACAGCCCTATGTGCTTTGACCCAACAAATCTCCTGCCCTTTAGCTATGCTCACACCGGCAGGCTTATAGCCTATATAGTGGGGTGCCAAGGAAGAGTCTTTTAAGCCATCTCCCATGTCTGCATGCCTGCAAGGGGTCACTCATGTTTCCCCTCAAGTGTTTGCAGACCAAAGCTGGAGCCATCACAACCCTGGGGGCTGGTTACCAGACCACAACGTCAGTATACCCCAACCACGCAGGACAGACAGAGTCAGCTGAGACAGCCACAGAGGAAGATACTGTGCTGCAAAAAGGAAGGAGAAAATGAGATAAAGATAAAATAGGAAAAGGGGGGAGAGAAAAACAGTAAAATAAGAAGTAATTAATTTTTCATTATATTCCAATGCCAGTTATTACCACTGTGACAAAAAAATTTGAACCTCATCACCTCTTCTCATAGCTGCTGAATAACTTGTCCTTCTCATATGTGCCCATCTGTGGCTCAAGATGTGAACCCGAGAGAATGTAACTGCTTGCTTGATTTTTAAGGCAGGGTAGTCAACAACTGTTTGCTCTGCTGGCAAATGACCCATAGGTCAGGCCATTGCTCAGAAATATCACAGGAGGATGTTGCCATTCAGAGTGCTGACTCAGGGAGAGCAGGAATGCCAAATGAATGAGCAATCATCACAGTATTTTGTTTGGGATGGAAAACTCAATTAGAATTCTGTACTTCTCCTGCTTCTTGTTCTTCCTTGTGGCAATCTTTTTACACAATAGCAAGATGTTAACAGTGCAGAATAAAAGGCATGCTAATAAGTATAGTTTTCCCTTTTTTTTCCCTTAACACCGCATTTGCTTCATGTTCTTTACTCCATTGTACATAGCAATTAAATAAAGAAAAACTGGTGCTGGGCTGTTTCTTTCCACGGGGATTTTAATTTTTTCAAGCCACTCCTCTCTGAGCATTTGTACATTTGAGAGCAGTTGTACATATTCTCCCTTTCCTCCACAAACACCAGGTCCCCTCTAGGAACTGCTGTTCTTGTATGCGAAGATGTAAGAGCAGTGAATAGCAGTGGAGCAGTCTGTCTGAAACCCATTTTCATCTGTTTTTTTCTTTTTTATCCCAAGTGTTATCTTATTCATTATAAAATATTTCTTTTTTTTTTTTTTTAATTCCCTGTGTCTACTGTTATTGGCTCTGATGGACAGATGATATATGATAGCCTGAGACATGTTTGACAGAATATGACTTTGGCCTGAATAAATTACTGTCAGGGAATTTTCAAGGAAGTACAGAAATAAATTTGCAGTGACTCAAAAATGTGTTATAAATTATAACATAACCCCTGCTGCTGAATGATTTGATAGTTAAAACAAAATTAAGTGAGTTTTTACTTTAGGTGAGTCCTCATAATTTTTACTTATAGTTTAACTTCTCAAACTGCTCTAAGCCCTTTGGAGGAAAATATTTTAGAACGGAAATTTTACCTCTCCCTTGCCAAAAATCATATTTCTCTTCTGTCAAGCTTGTGTCTCTACACTCACAGGTAGTTCAGAGATGGCAGGGTTTGGTCTTTCCTCACATACTTTTATCAGCTCCTACAGAGGGTAACTAGGATCCTTCTACATTGTGCCACTACCTTCCTGATCCTTTTCTACTCCAAGTCACCAAATCCCAGCTTTTCAAATGACATTCTTGAAATACTCCAATTAAGACGATAAGAAATTAAAGAGTTTGTGAAGCTCAGGATCCTTATGGGATCTTGAAAATATTCTTCAGGCAGTGGCCTATATTTTATGCATTCAGTATCAATGGTAGCTTTGACTCAGTGAGGGTAATCTCTTCTGTCTGCTGAAGAGCTCCTGACTGGAAAATAACTAAAATAGACATAAAATGTGAGTGTTTCTATTATTATCTTTAGCTCCTTTATGACACTACCCTTTGTGAGGCTGTATATTCTTTTTTCCATTTTGAGTTTTTTCTACACTGTGAAGAACTCTGAATTTACTTTTTATAGACAGAATTGCAAATTTTCTAGATTTTTCACTTCCCATCCTCTGAAACTGCTTTTCTCAAAATCTGCGGTCTTCACTCTTATGGTAAAACAAATCCAATTTTCCAGTTTTTGTGACTTACTAAATCCCACGAAACATGAATTTCAAAGCTTCTAGATTTTGGAGGCAAATAAACTGTAGCACTCGTTACTTTTATAATGTCATTACTTTTGTGATAGACTCCTGACCATGGGAATACAACCTGTGATCACCAAATGCCTGGTGTGGCTGAAAAGCCTCAGCAGGCTAAGGCGGGGTTGGCACTTCGAAAAAAAAGCCAAACAAATAACCAGTGCACAGCTGCCTCCATCATGAGGGGGCTGGCACAGGGGCTGGGCTGCTGTTAAGCCCCTGTGTGCAAGGAGCAAGCATCGATCTTCGGTCCAAGGACTTGCTTCCATCAAGAGGGGTAACCGGCAGGAGGCTGCCTGCCAGCTATAGGCAGCTCTGCAGCTCGGCTGGACCTGTTTGTTCTCAGAGACAGCTGTGAAGAGCAGGCAGGATTGCCTGGGCTTTGAGGGAAGAATGAGACAAGAATATTTTACTGTCTTTTGTGAAGTGACTCACTAGCTATCCATTGCAAATTGATTGCTTCGAGTCCTGTAGCTTCCATTTCACCACCCACCCTGCCCTCAGAGCTGGTAGCAGAAGATGCAGAACAGATGCATTCCCATTTTCCCTTTGTATTTGGAAATATCCCAGTGACAGCATCGTTGTCCCCACAGAACCATGCAGCCTGTCCTCCCCCTACAGCCTGTGTGGTGCCAGGGCCTCTCGCATCAGCATTAAAGGGAAGGGGAAGGTGCAAGCACAGAGAGAAAGTACCTATTGCAGAAAAAAAAAAAAATACTATATCAAATTTACCTACACAGCTTCCTGACTCAGGCCTCTTCCTTGGCAGCATCCAGAAAGTGGCATGTCCCCCTCTGCAGTGTGGTGACATAGAGTTCCCAAATGCCAGCAGCATGCTTGTGGTGGCAGGGAGATGGATGGTAAGCTACAAAACCTGCCCAAGAGCCACAACAAATACTCGAGCAGTAACTCCAAGCCTAGTTGCATGCTATGTTTACCTGTCTGATTTAAATATAGCTTGAACTGTGCTATATTATCACTACTGTTAGGTAGATGTGTTTGGAGAAGTGGGGAGACTTTTTACCTGACACAGTATTCAAGAAGGGAAAATCGAGTTTTCATTGTAAGGAAGGTACTAGAGATGTAGGGGAATGCTTTGCTTATCCAGTGACTCTCTGATCTCACGTAATTTGCTTGGTATATGATTATTTTTCATCTATATGGGGTATTCCTTTCTTCTCTTCATTTTTCTGTTTGGAATAAAAACTCTTTGGGACAGAGACCTCATTCAAATTCACACAGTTTGTCTCAAGTGCTGGCAGCTGTGCTCATTCTTATCCATCAGTGTTTGCTCTTTAAATTGTCCAGATTAGATTTCACAAATGGTTTTGCAGTGCATTGAACTTATGGCAGAGATGAACTGTGCACCTTGAATTCATACTGCTCACAAGTCACAGAGCTCAGACTGAGGAATCCAGATATACGTATCTGCTTCAAAGAGAGCCAAAGAAGGGGTCCATTTCCTGATTCAGGATTAGATTGAGCACTAATTTTGAAAGAATATCTAAATTCATGACTTTCCATCCAGCCATGGCAGAAAACAGGGAATCGATTAGTCTCATCAGATTTTTGCTGCTTTAGGATAAAATCTTAAGAGAACATCTCATTACTTTCCTATACTTCGATCTGGACTTAAATTTCTTCCTTCTTTTAGAGTGTTGAACACCAGCAGTAGCTGGACCCACACCCAACCTTCACATCTCCTGTCTGCATCTGCCTGAGTCCCTGGCAGCCCTGAGGAAGCTGTGTGTGCAGTTGTTCTGTGAGGATACAGTAATTGGGGTTCTTAACCCTATCGTGAAAGGACAAGAGAGTGCAACTCCACCTCAGCTCCCCTGCTCAGTAGGAAGGCAATGAAAGCCATTAGTATATTGACACAGCAGATTGACACTGCAAGGCTCTCTCTGACTCCGATTGTATTCCCGATAAGCATTTTCCCTGCTGAGCCTACTCGCCCTGCCAGAACTATCTTTTTACATAACTTTGTGTCTCTGAAAATATTACCTTTTTCATTCTAAATATTTTGTGATTTTCACTTAGATATTCTAACAATTTATATTTGCATGTGATTTAACACAAATTTGTTGATAACTTTCTCATCTCCAAAACAACTCTGAAAACAAAATTGTGGCATCTTCCTTGGAGAGTCTGGAAAGAAAAGTTGGCAAAAAAACAAAAAACAACCACACACCAGAAAAAAAACAACAAACCTACACACTGCTACAATGAGCATATGCAATGTCACAAAGCCTCTAGGCTGACTTTTAACTTTTTTCTGACTGTAAATATTCACCACTTGTAATAATGCAGATTTGTGTGTATTTGGATTAAAATAATCCAGAAGGAAAATTTAGGCCATTGAAACCAAGCTCCAGTTCCGGAAGAGAATGACTGGCAACCAGAGGTGTTAGGGGAGGGAAATCTAGCAGGCATTAATTTTGGATGGAATAAATCGTGATTTTAGAACAAGCAGGAGTTTGCATGGTATGTCTGCAAGTTTGGGGTATTCCCATAAAACATTAATAATGGGAACGTTATTAATCCAGGTTATGATGTGGAGAAGAGCACTCTACCGGCTCTAATGCCTTGCTCTCTGCAGCTGTCCCTCAGGCTGAGTCTGTGGGACCTGGCGATCTCCTGGGATAAGAGGGCCTGAAAAGTTTGGCTTTGAGTCATTGAGAGTCCACTGAGAACTTCAATTTGGAAAGCAGAGAAGCTATGTTAAGAAGTAACTACTAGAAGAAGTGAAGTTAAATGTAAGGCTACTTCAAATATGAAGTACAATTATCCTTGCTCTGTTATGAAAGGACATATCCCAGCTCTTGCTGCCCTTTGAAATCATACGCTCCTCACAGCTCTTGAGAGGCTTGAACTATTTGTCTGCTATAACACATGCAGTTCCTTTTAAACATTTGAGGTTTAAGAGAAGAACCAGCCACTTCACTACGGGTACCAGATGAACATTTCCAGGACAAATGAAAGTCTGTGCAAGCTTGAAATACTCTATTAGTAATTGTTTACGTTAGCTATTAACATTTTTGCTTGGAGAGATGAAGAACTGTTCAGAAAAAATCAGTGCTTAACGGCTTAGCCTTGCCACAGAAAAGCCTCTGGCATTTTATCTTTAAGATTCCACCATACTTCTGTTGCTACTTTTATACTTATCTGCAATAAAAAGCTGATTCCTCCAAGTGCTTTGGATTTGCTTGAATCAGATTTATAGACCAGCTTTTTAGCACTGCTCCTAGGTATTGCAGGGAAGGGGAAAGCTGCTTCAGGTCCTACAGATTTCCATTTCAGGGCTGACATTTCCAGTACCTTCTACTTTCCAAAAGTAGTGTTTTTATTTATTAGGGATCAAAGTGTAGAGCTTAAATGGACACATTTACGGAAAGGAGGACACATTTATGGAAAGGACATTTAGCTAGCCCAGGTTGCTCCACCACTGGACAGATTTCTGCCCTTCGTCCCTCCCCAGCCAAAATGAATAATGAATGTGGAAGGAGTTTTGTGTCAGGCTCTACCTGCCTGTTTTTATTGAAAAAGAAGGGTCCATTTGATTATGTGAGACAACTCTACGCTCTCTGCAGGCCTGTGCAGACTGCTTGCAGGTGGGATCTCCAGGTGAGGGTTCAGACACAGAAAGGTAGCAATGCCGAAGGCACATGCCTGCTTTACTTGTATTCCTTTGGAGCTCAAGGCTGTCAGCTCTGAACAGTGCCTGTCTAGCCCCTGCCCGGGCAATGTCACCTGCCCCTGGAGCCAGTGAACACGCGACGTGACTCCAGCATTTCCGGGCCACGGATGGCAAGGAACCTTCTGCAAGATCATGTCAGCCCTCCTGCAGACCCATAAATTATTTCCCTGAGAAAACATGCAGTAGGCAACCTAGATTGTTTTAAAATGCCTGTTCCAGGTCAAAGCTCAGTGAAACACTATTCAGCTAGGTCATCCAAGGCAGCACCCTGGGCAGTCACATATAAATGACAAATTGTAGGAGGCTGGCCCAGGTTGCTGCAGGTGTCTCAAATGGCACTAGAAACTTAAGTGAGGCAGTGTTGGGTTTCTGCGATTATGAAGTAAATGTAGATACATAAGTGTAGGAGTATTAGTGTGGAAGCTGAATGCACTCTAACTCTCTGAAATTATATACGTGTTATTCTGAGAATTCAGTAAGGTTAATAGCCATTCTTTACTGTTATTAAAGGCCTTAACTTTTTTCTTGTCAAAGAGGCGATAGCTCTCAGAGACAATGACAGCAAAAAATCCTTTCATTTTACTTTAAAATACTCTGATGAGGAAAGTCACCTGGCTCATTTGTTTTATTTCACAAATCACCCAAGTGCCCATTTGTGCTTTATAACTGGGATTCTGCATTAGTTCTTGATTAGAAGAGCTGTCATCTGCTTTTCTGCAGATTCAGAAACATGAATCATGAGCAGGCAGTTATTGGTAAAGCTCTGGACCATTTAAAGTCACAAAGTCAAAAAAAAAAAAAAAAGGTAGAAAACCAAAAAGCGTTTGTTGAGCAAGAAGACCTGGGTGAAATTCTCAGAACTTCTCTGCCCTGAGAAAGTATCAATAACCATAAAATTTCACAGCCCCCTTTTTAGAACCGCAGCCTTAATGTTTTGTAGGGAAAATAAAGCTTTGGTTAACCTTGGCACTGGCAGACCTCATTAAAATAACAGCCTGTCACTTTCGAGTTTAAAATAACAGGGTTGTCAGTTTTATATTCAGCGGAACAATCTACGGTCTTATTCTCTGGGAAACACAGCGGGTGTGCTGGGGGGGGCTGGCAGCAGCATGAAGACTGAGCAACACTGCCATCTCGAGGGCCCCCCAAATCCAGAGTGCTCCCTGGCAGCTGGGGCAATGTGATGCTCAAATCCTGCTGAATCCATGTGGCACACGCCTCACTTTTTAAAGGGCTGAAAATAATCCGCCGTCAAGTGCATGGTGGTTTGGCAACTGCTTGGCATTTAAATTTATTTTGTGAGAAAATATGGAAATGTATAATGTATGAAAAAAAAAATTCCATATAGAGCAAATAAAGTTCTGCCTCACATGTTTTGTAATTGAAGCAAGTCACCCTCACTGAGGTACCTAGTGCGCATTGAAATTTTGGGCACCTAATGAGCCATTCTAAACAACGTGTGCCTAAGCACCCAACATCTAATGAGTGGAGAAATGAAGGTGCCTTTAAAAAAATTTCTGAGAGAGATCCTCTTTAGCTAAATAGCTGGGTGAGATAGAGGGAGCTCAATTCAGTTGCTTATACATAAATGCCTGGTGCCTCTGAGATATCTGTATGATGATGGCAGATGTAACAAAGGACACACAGGAGACACATCTTGCTTAAAGGACAGCCCCTAAAACTTAGGGGTCCAAGTTAGCTGCTTTTCATTAAGCCCATTTTACAAGGAAGACTGTGTGTCAGTTAAAATACCCAGCCGTCCTATACTAAGCTGCTTGACATATGCTTCTTGCCCTGACTGTGACACACACATGCAGTAGACATATTAACGTAACAACTTAGTTAAAAACAGTATATAATATGTGCTTGCTAACCTATCCTTTCAAACAAATTTTTGGCTGTTAGTCTTAGAATGCTTTCAGATTAAATCCCTAATGGACATAAATCGATGTATGAAAGTCTGGTGCAGTTTTCTGCTGGTACAGCAGAACACAAATCACATGGTGGTGAGCTGTTTGTTCTTCCTACCTAGCCATGCCCACGATGAAGGGCATGCTTCTCACAATTCCACGTGCCGCTCAGGTGCTCAAGCACCATATCCATACATCCATTATCCAGCTGCCCACCATTATGCAAGGTCTACATTATTTTTAATAAAGACTGCAAGGGTGCTGAGTGCGTGGCTGGGTGTCTTAGACACTTGAAGGGCAAAGCAAGCAGCAGGCAAACAAAAAGCTAACCTGATTTTTCACTGAAAAATAAGGTAGCACAAAGAAATGGCATTAGTTAAATGTTGCATGTGAATGAAAGGGCAAAGGAGTCTGTGACTAAAGCAACTACACAGACACGAACATGGCTCGTGATAGCTGCTTTCATGTCTGTTCTCTGAGACAAAATGTCAGACCTCTTTCCAGTCGCTGTCTGTAGCTGTTCTGTCAGTGTGGCACACTGGCAGGATACACTTTACACACACGGCTCAAAGTCCCTGCAATTACAGCACCCCGTCACAGGCAGCCACTTGAAACATCTGCCAAGTGTCTTTGCTGCCACATACAACCCACAGTACAACATCTGGGGTGGCACCCTGGCATCCCAGCGAAGCAACCTTCAGTGAACAGCCAGAAACATTTGTACATTTTTCCAGGTCATAAAGGCTTAATTCTCAATGGACTTTGCATCAAGACATCACTGAGCATCCACAAGGAGAAGGTGTTGACAGACAGGCAAGCTGAATATTCTGCTTGCACTTCAAAAGGAAAATCTTTCCAAACTGCAGAATAAACAAGAAAAAATGCAATTCAAAAACATCAGGAAGAAGAAAGAGAGGTTAATGCAAAATATTTATTCTTAACATAAAGACTCCATATTATTTGATTTCATTTATTGCATTGAACCTACATCAGGTTTGCGTGCATTTCACCATCTTTGGACACGATTTTAGCATCTTCTGATAGTCCTTTATCTTTAAAAGTAGGAATTATACGGGTGGGGATGATAAATCTGGAAGGCATATGAGATGGTCTTGACAGGGGAGGACTTGGCAGAGTAGGATGAAAAGAAAAACACAAAATGAATTTAGTTTTTAAAAATTATTATAGGGACCCCACATTTAAAACTTGCTTTTTGTCCCCAGTTGCTTCAGAGCACACTTTATAACACTGCCAAAGAAGCAGTCTTCCATCAGAAATTAAGCCAAAGTGATTCCATTGGCAATTGCCTGCCTGCTTCGCTTCACAAGCAAGGGTCTTTCTGCAATCTTTCATGCCTCGTAAAACTGGTATTCAGCACACTTTTATTTTTACATGGTATATTCAAAGCTTACCTTGAATTCTCAATGTATCAAATGTCCTGAAATAAAGCAAGGAATGCTAGGGTCTGATTCCTACTGAAGTGAAGGGCTTGCTTTTAGCTCGCTTAATGACTTTAGCGTGCAAGGTGCGTAAAGACAGAGACATGGGTCAGCTTTATTTACCTCCTAGCTGAGCCCATGCTTGTAGGCCTGGAACTGAGCTCTTGGGTGCCCTTCCAAGTTCTGCTGAGGAATTGCATGACATACGTGACTGACTTGGTCGCGTAAGAAGTCGGTGGTAGAAATAAGAAATAAACTGTATTTCTCAATGTAGGGTGTGTAGCTATACCATTCCTGTAACTCTGCATATGAGTTTCCCTTTGCAAATGATGCGAGTATTTAACTTCTCTCACACAGTAATGTTAGCAATTTCTTCTGTTAGCAATTGTAGACCAAGGCAAGGCTATTTTAGTATCTATTTCCATATGTTCCCCAATAAATTAAAAATTTAACTCTTTGCGTGGTTCTTGCTGTATCTTTTTCCTTGTGAGAAAGTATTGTGATTCAGAACAAGTTTCATACCTTCAAAGTAGCTGAAAAGGGGTATTTCAAAATAGTATCAGGGCTAAGTCAGGAAGATAACTAGGGAAAATCAGACTAGCTACAGCCAAAGATATCCAGCTGTCTTAATCCCTATAAACCTCTGCTAGAGCAAGTGGAAAGGAAATATGTAAAATATCAAAACTGCATATGTCTCATATTTAAATGTTTCCACAGAAGCCTAACCAAGCTTGAAAGTTAATCTTTAATTCAAAGAATAGGAAATACCAAGGAATCATTTACAAGGCCACAAGTCACTAGGGAATACAGTAGTCTGACTTCATAAATAACAAGCAAGCAATGTTAACTGAGTCCTTAGTGGGTTTTATCTCATTTTCAAGGGTCTGTACATCTGTTACATAGTTTTTAAACGCTGGTGGCGATCAAAACAATGTACAGAGGAACATGTGTAACCATGGGACTAATAAGAGAATTTCTGTGGTCATGCTTGACAAGATTCCAGAACTGAAACCTCTGAAATCCACAGGCAAAAGTTTAACCTGTCATGGCAGGCATTACATCTCCTAATTCTATTCTGCATTTTAAGTTACATTATAAGTACTCTAAAGTCATTGCCTGCCCAAACATTCATCTCACAGAAGTGGCCATCAGGCTACTCCCTAAAAGAGGAGGTGAATCCATCAGTGTTCAGAATTCCTTTAGCAAAGCCATCAGACACCACACCGCACTTTCAGAAAGTTTCAGGATGACGTTCAAGGAACCAGTTAGAGAGATGTGCAAACTCCACTGGTAAAAACTGAGGATTAACAGAGGTCTGGTCAGACAGCAGGAAAGGGCAAGACTTCAGAGACTGAGTCCACACAAGTTATGTAAAGCTCCATGGTGAAGTACTGCAATAGGGAGGTGTAAGGTGGGAGATAGCTGTGAAGGGAAATACCTGAAGGAGATAAAAAAAAGTTACGATGCAGCTGAATCGAAGGCATCTGGAGAGGCTTTAAGTGGTAACTTTTCCCTAAGCTGTAGTCATTTTTGCTATTGCTGCCTTGTGTAAGTCATGCAAATGTCTTCTTCCCCCCGGCTCTAAAATGGGAATAACACCTCAGGAGGATGCCTCTGAGATTTAATTACTTGTCATTTACCAAGGATCCCTGAGTAAAGTAAGACCATCTTACTTTATCAGGTGTACTTCTTTAACATAAATTTTAAAAAATCTGTTAGGAAATTTAATGATTCATTATCTAATATAGAGTATGCATACACTATTTAATATCTTCAGGAGTGACTGGGGAATGGGCGTCTTCATTTTGATTTTCAGGGAGTATCCAGAGAGCACGTGCAGTGTGTGAGCTGTGAGAACCTCTCTGAATTCTTTTGCTGGCTTCTATGAAAATGAAAGGCTTCTACTCCAAATTACAGCCCTTAGAAGGCCTGGGGGGAAAATCACTTTCCAATAGGTGTTGAATCACTTGTTGTAAACAGAAGTCCGCAAGTCCTAGAGCACCAGCTCTAATTTGAATATGGGCAAAATCTGAATGTAACTCTAAACATCTGAGTTTTGAATAGCTTTACATAACTTCAGCAAACAATGAAGTTCTTGCTCTGAAAGCTAATTACTCACCACCAAGATCAATCAGATTGCCAGTGTAAATAGTTATCCAGGCACAAGCAATAATAAGAAAATCTATCCCTTTGACTTTCATTTTTCACCATACTTATATTAATGGATCCTCCACCCTATAATCTTTCTTCCTTACACTTTCTGTAGAATTTCTCTATCCTCACTGCATCCTAGCAGGAATTTACACACCATGAACAATGGGCAGTTTAACTGAAGTGTCCCAGTAGAGACCTTGGGGTTTTTACCCTCAGCATGGGCAGAAAGGGAAGAAGAGGGACTGCTGTCTCCCCACAAACCCTGGTCCCATGGACCAAAGACAGGAGAAAGGGCAGGCATCCTGAGACCATCTCCGCTTCTGCCAAAGCCTTGCTCACAGTCTGTAAACTGGAATTTATTTTTTGGCTTGACAGGGCTCCCCCATTGAGACTTTAAAGGCTTGCAAATGCCACTAGTATCTCATGTGAAAACAAAGCAACTAGGGCTTGGCAAGGGGTGTGGAGGAGATTTATAAGGTGTCTGTCATGGCAAGAAACACTGTCAACAACCCATACGGAAAAATACTGTCCTACTTATTTCTTGGGGATGAAAATTCAAGCAGTGCTTCTGAAATAACATCCTCAACTGTTTCTATCTCCTGGCTTATAAAGTGACATTCCACAGAGTTTAAGCATGGCAAAGCAGCATGGGCCATTTGCGAGGAGAGCTATCATGTCCTGAGAAAAAAAGATAAAAGAGATAAATAGCCAGTACAATATTGTACCTCAACAACCTAAAAGACAATCTCAAAACTGAATGGAGGAATGGAGAGCTTTTATTTCTTGGTTTTTTAAAGAACAAAGCTTAGCGATTTCCTTTAAAAGCTATTCAACAAGCTCCCCTAAATCCTATTACAACTTAATGTGAAATGCATCTGTTTCCATAAGAACACCAGTGGCAGCATTCATCCTTTGTAGTCTGTCCTTTGTTGTTTTTTCTATCTATTCTTGTAGATTTTTCCTCTCTAGTATACCATACACAAAACAAGAACTGATAAAATTTTAGTCAGAGCATTTATTTATTAAGTTGATGCTGGAAATTCAGTTTGCTCCTGCTTGCTGCCTGAATCATGCCAAATTAAATTATTGTTCAAGGAATTTATAACGTAAAGAAACTGTTTCAATACTGTCCCAATATTTCTTGCATGCAGATTCTGTATTCAACTACAGATATTTATCTACACATAATAGCAAAGATGAATATAGTCTCTGCATGACTCCTCACTGTAACTGAGATCCAAATGTACTACAGTGTATTCAGCCTGTGTATCTTAAATCAGTTCAACATCAGCTCAGCACTGCACCATTTTTTTAGAACCTGCACATGTAGCTGTCTATATAATATTTTTCTAAAACATGACCAAGCTGGTGGGTTTATCTGATGTACACTCTTTAACTGAATTCACATTCAGCAGACTGTGAGGCATATTAATTCTTAAAAAGGTGTATATTTAGAAAACCTTAAACAAATGGAGACTAGGAAGAGCACGATGCAACATGCTTTTATTAATGTCTTGCCTGTGGAAAAAGGTGACTTTGATTGTTTGTATGTTCTGAACTCAAATGCTGGGTGTCTTGTTTATAAACACAGGAAATTAAGTTTTAGCACCTTTAGCTTTTTTAACCCTCACCATCATCACCATTACAAATTTAAACAATGTATTGTTTAACATTATAATTAGCGTGGTGGATGTTTTTTAATCTGTTTTCCCTCTCATTGTCTCTTAATCAGGTAACAGACATTAAAGAAAAGCTAAAGCTCTCTAAAAAGTTCTGGTCAACATTGCCCTACACAATCTGCAAGGATGAGCGAGTGACAGCCGGTCCGTCAGTCGAGGAGGACTGCTGGAATGGCCACACCAAGGCGAGGTGAGGTGGACCCCTCTCCACCCCACCCAGTCCAAATCCCCATCTGGCCTGAAGCAATCATGAAGCTGAGGGTGTTTCACGAAACTGTTTGTGAGGGGGGAACAGAAATGGGGAGAACAAGTCATTGTCCACACGCAGCTTGTAGCCAAGATTGCTTATTGTCAAAGTGCCATTAAAGCCAGAGTGTGAGTCAGGGTAAATGTGCACAGCGTGTCAGCATGTGAAGGCAGAAAATGTGCATTGGTTCGGCTCCAGGAGGATAATTTATACTGAGATTTCAAAGAGCTCTTTAGGTCCATTTAGCATCCCTGTGTTGGGACTGACAGTTTGTGAAGCAATTGCACTCTCGGGATATCATACTGGGATGAAACAGAAATTGGAATTTCAGCTTTACTTGCTATTGGCTGGCAAAGCTTAGGGCTATTTACTGGGGGGGGGGGGTAAAAAATGAAAAATAACCATCAGAGAATAAATGTAGCACTCCTACTTATCTTGTGTAGAAGATTTGACCTTATGTTACTTCTGCAGAGATAACTGTGGTCATCTGCCCTTTTTTGTGATGAGTTTTCTGTGAGTTTTAATTTTGAAGTTTACTTGGCCCTGGCTGTGGCAGAGCAGGAGCCAGCAGATGAGCAGGTGTCTCAAAAGGTCCCCGTGTGGATTCATCAGCTGACAGAGGAGAGGATCTGATTATCCCTGCTGAGAGGGGGAGGAATTGGCTCAGGGACCATGCCAGGGGCAGTCTGATTTCAGGTGCACAGCGGTATCCTGTGCTTTTGGGTAGATATGAGCAGTGGAGAGGTTTGAGTGTCTGGTGACAGCTGAATCTCGAGAGAAGTGACACTTTCTGGCACTCAGGGACTGGAATCTTTCTTTTCTTTTTACCTGAAGATACATATGAAGACAGAATATAAAAATGAGCCAATAAGAAAAAACAACCAACCAATCAAACAAACAAACAATAGGAAAAAATAAGTGAGACAAGCATATAAAATATAAAAACAATGAAAATAAGACACATAGGAAAAAAGCTTAGAAATGTGCTTGATGTCATTTTAATGGGTATATGGATGGACAGATTCATAAATAGATTGAACCCACCACACCATCTCATCATCTGATCATTTTGATAAGGAGCACAGTTTACAGAGGGATGTTTCACGCTGAATGCACACCATTTTTTCCTAGGCTTACTATATAACCTTCAAAGGAATTCATTTTACAGACAAGAGGAGGAGACTGTTCGGGATGCTGCTAGCCCCTTGAATCCACTTTTGGATGCGTGTGAACAAACCTGTCCAAAAGCACGAGCCACTGCTTAGTTGCTGAGTCCCAGATCCAGAGAAAGCCCCCAGGGATTCAGAGAAATACTAGGAGGAGCGTCTGGCTATCACAGGATTCATCATAAAGGAACAGCATGAAGAGAGAAATAAAAATGTGCGGTTTCTCTTTCCCTGTTTTATCCTTTCTTGTTATTGAGCTTTGAAAGACATGAGCCCAGGCCACTGCACTGCCAGTAGTTAAGCAGAGTTTCAAGGCATCCCTGCTAGATGCCGTGAGCCACATCAGGATGCAGTAAGATATCAGTAAGAGATATATGCTACTCTTTCTACAAAAGAGCAGTCAAATCCCTTAATATCTACCTATTCCTCCTGGTTTCCATGACCAACACTAAATGTATTTACCACATCTGGCAAATACTTGGCAGCTCTCTTCTGCTCCTGCACTGAAGGGTTTGGCACAGCTTCCACATTTATTGGGAGTTAGGGAGGTACATTTTATGCATACAGTCTTTCACCCTTCTTTTGCGGTATTTATCTTATGAGAAGCCTTGTTATTTTCACGATGCTTTCTGAGATTAATGTTCTGGAGACAGAAAAGCAGTCCTCTGTTAATAATCTCCCTGATAATTGAACACAGATCCAGTTTCACTGGATGTAGAGTGACAGGTTCAAAATATTACCTGAAGATACAATTTCAGTCCAGCCACTGCTTCTCTGCCCAGTTTCTGTTTAATAGCCATTCACAAAGGAAATGTATAGTCATAGTCTTAGTAACAGAATTCAATAAATGCTTCAGGTGGAGGCAATAGCAGTAAATCAGAGAAACACCACAGAATGCCATGGCTTGTTTATGAAATCATATTAAAAACAATATTGAAAATTACTAGCTTAAAATGCAAAATCACCTCTTGGCTGGTGGACAAAGACATTTACTGCAGCATAAAAAAAATAAAGGTTTCTTTGATCAGACTGATTAGTATCTGATATCAAATACTAGCTCACAAGAATGAGCATAGCGAAATCTAGTCAGTATTCATATACATATATATATCTGTGTTCACTGTGTCAGCTGTCATAAGCACCCTGTGCTATATGAGAAGCTGCATGTTGAATTCCAGAGAATATGACAAAATCCTGTGATAAAAAAAAAAAAGGACATTTAGCCACCTCCTCTTTTTCTAGACATTAATACTGTAAGTAAGAACACAATACGGTGTTGGCTACTGCTGGGAAAGGAAATTATTGCTGGGGTTTTTATCAAATCCTGTTTTGGAATAAGGAATCAGAAACTTTGAATTGCCAGAATGACATTATGCCTTATGTTTCACTTTACACATCACCGTTTGATGCTGCTTTTACAGGGGAAAAGTTACAAACCTGAGATCACAGAGAATGAGAGCTTGGCTTTCTCCTGAGAGAGGCATTACACCAAGGTCATTTGTGGTTGTTACACTCCCTAAATATCACTTTGCTGCCATGATTAATTTACAGTGACACCAGGTCGCCAACTGAAGGTCGCCAATTCACAAGTAATCATGGGGCAACAGAGTCATCCATTTGGCGTTCTGGAAGGGTGCACTTGGCTCGTTGCTGATCCTGTACGAAGCACAGTTTTAATCAGGTCACATCACGTAGAAACCAAGTGCTGTGGAAATGGGAAAATATTTATTAGATGGATGAATCTCTTTTTTTGAAAAATCCATGTTAAAAATAATAATAACAGGTACTTCAGACAAAGTGCCTTTTAGAGAGATGCCCAACAGGATTTCTCCATCATATTTGTATTCACAAAAGAACATGAACATAATTTTATGTTTAAAGAATTAATGTCTTCTGCCAGATGTACAGAGACAGATTTCTGAAAGATATTTAGGATATAAAAAACAACATTAAGATCAAACTTTGAAAATTTACCTCCCTCCCTACATGCAATTAAATTCTTAACAACAGCTGATAACATCTTCACTAAAAGGTATTCTACAGAATTTAAGAAATTTTCCCAAGAGTGATAGAAATCAGGCTTTAGGACTTAAACCAAGTACAAGGTAGTAGTCCTTGAATATGACTTTTACTGAAGTGAGAACAGCAACCAAACCTGGAACTCTATGATGTTCAGGAGAATAACTTTGAATTGCTCCAACCAACTCAGCCAGCTCATTTCAACCAAAGCATCTGAAAGATTGTGCTCATGCACTATCATCCTAGTGCTCATGCTCACCAGGGCTATAGACTTATTAATATGTCTAGGCTCTGAAAAGCTGTAATCCATGGAATAGACGAGATCTGCATTCCTTTCCACAAGGAACCTGTCCTCCAAACGGAAGAAGAAATAGAATAATATATGAGACAGAAGAATAAAATAAACAGAAAAACTTAGAGAAAGGTAAGGAATAAAAGGAAAAATGAACACTATAATTTCCAATATTAGCTCAAAACTACAAGGTATGTCACCAAAAGAAACAAGGGATAGGTTCTCAGCTGTCCTGACATTCTCTTCTTCTCCTGCCACATATATGGGAGTGTCTACTTCTGTGGCAGAGAGCTTTTAATTCCTGGTGAAATTCAGGTGGGAAGAAAGATTCAGCAGATCAGTGTTTGCCCTGAGAAAGTTGCTCACTGCTGTCCAGCAAAGCTTGCAGTGACAATGAGTTGAGTGTCCTTTAGCTGGAGGTAGGCACAGATGACTGTTTAGCACCATTAGTGAAAGTGTGAATAAACCACTTCTCAGTAAGTGTGAAAGCTGCCTATTCTTAATTGATGGCTCTAGTTTATTTTTATATCTTCCAACAAACTGGCAGTGAGCCATTTTCTCCCTCTTCTTCTGTCTCCTCAAGCTTTGCTCCAAGATGGAGGAAAAAAACCAAACTGAAAATATCCTATGGGGATTACCTTCTGAGCAAACAGAATCAGATGAGGTGAACTAGTTAGCCAAACAAGCCAATTTTCCACTGCACTTATCTTTGTGGACCAGATGTGACTGTCTAAACCCAGCCCAGCCTGAGTACGCCTGTGCTGTATTTTGTACTCTACTGCCTACAATTCTGTGCACCTGGAATTACTCCAGTACTGCCTAGGTGGCATGCCCCAGTTGTACTGTAAGCAGCTGCTGTGGCAGCAAAATATGGAGAATGTTGTCCTTTAAGACAGATTCCTTTTTAAAATCAGAAGATTCCATCTCTTTTTTTTTCTTTTTTTTTGTTTTTTTTTTCTCTTTTTTTCTTTTTTTTTCTTTCTTTTTTCTTTTTTTTTTGGTGGGGGAGGGGGTGTCAACTCTACAGGCTTTATATATATGACCTGAAAGATTCATCAATCACTTTTAGACTTGAAAAGGAAGCAGACACCGTGGAACATTAACGGGTTATTAAAAAAAAAAAAAAAGGGAGGGGGAAAAGAGAAGTGGTTTTAAATAGGCTTTGTGGTACTTGGCTATGATGTGCCAAAAGACATCTTTGCTGTGTCTGCTGAGACAAGCAAGAACTGTGGAAAGGCTAAGAGGAACAGAAAACATTAATATTTTAGAAAACAACGTAAATTACACTAAAATCCTGACATAGCTGAGCAAGGAGCAAACAGCAGAAAACAAACAGTATTGTTCGGCTTCTCTATAGTCAGAGGGCTAAGAAAGTTTGCTTCTTTTTTTTTTTCTTTGCTAGAAGGATGCAAAGAACAGACACTGATTCAGGCTGGCACTTCTTTTCATTTATAATGGGCATATAGTTCTTGTAATGGCCAGGCCTACAAAAAGATCATTAACGGGAGCAGAAGCAGCAGCAAAGCTTAAAATTCACAAGGGTGTCTCAACTTACGGAACTGCAGCAAAAGCAGCTGTGTTCAACAACTTTGCCCAGCCAGCAACAAATCTTCTGTCAAATCATTGTCCCAAGACATGGCTTCCTATTCAGTGTGACTTAACCCTACCCCATACACATCAAAATGCTTTTGTCACAACATGTGTTGGGCTGCCTCTCCGAGGCTGTCACTCACGAAACACCTAGGGCTGCGTGTTCCCATATCTGCATCCGTCCTTTAAGGAAAGGAAAACTATTCAAAGATATTCAATTCAATGTAGACATTTCTGACTTCCTCCCCCCGCCAAAAAAGCAGGTGAATCCACCTACACATTCAGACATGTAAATTTAGGTACTTAAATATGGGACAAGACAATAAGGAGTGTTTTGCCCATGCAGCTGTAGTATCATTGGAGACTCTCTGGGCCATCTGGGACGAGTATGACACAGGACACTACCTCCCCTCTGGACCAGAGCCTGGGCTAAAGCTGCTTGACTATTTTTAAAAGCACCAATGTTAAGGTGCCTAAAAAGAGCGCCAATATCCTGTCAGTCTACTCAGAGAGGCAGTTTTACACTGCCTGAACACACTTACCTACTGCTGTAAGATGGTCTAGGTAGTCAAGACACCTTCACGGAACTTGCAAATTAGACCGTGGACCTACAGGATGCTAGAGTGGCAGCATGACACCAAACAGCCCACAATCTAGTGGCTAAAGTGGCATTCAAGACTCAATTCATCCGCCTAAAGAAAGACACACACTATAACTTTAGATGCCCCAGATGTCCAGGACCTCCCCCTCAAGCCTGCAGATATGATCCAGAAAGAGCTTTCAGAGCTCACCTTTCAGAGCTAGTGACAAGAAGAGGAGGAATAACTAAGAGCATTCAAATGGCACCAGCTGTCTATGTTTATGCAAGTAAATCCCAGCAGATGAAATGTAATGAACTAGTCATTTGGCCAAAGGCACATGGGACTCTAACAGCTGTCCCTGCTCCACTGATGAATAAACTCCTGACTAGCTGTGACCGGACCTGGTGGTGGCTAGATCTGGTGAGAGTGGGACTCTGCTTATATGCAGACACTTGCATTTGAACATACAAGATTTAGTATGTGTGTAAGCCTAAAGATGAATTTTCAGCGTTTCTAATTCTTTTGCTCTTATGTCCTAAATGCCAAGGGAATTTAAGTATCCAGCTAACTGTTAGGCAGTAGTAAGGCCATGGATTTCTTGTGACCCACATCAAGTATGTGTCCCTTACACACACACCCTTAAGTGAGGTACACATGCCAGGAATGCTTTGGTGATCACCAGATCCTGGACAGATAGAGCAGAGTGTGTGACAATTTGACAAAATTACTGAATGAGCTGCCCCATTTAAAGTTAGATGGTCCTGAGAAGGACATCAGATGCACACTAGTTACAGTGCAAAATACAAACCTTCACAGAGCACTCTCTAATTGCTTTAAGTCAGTACATTCTTCTTTTATTATTGATGATAAGACAAAATGAAATCAAACAGAAATCAGTCAAAGAAAGCCTGTGAGCTGTCCTTCAGAGCTATCCTTAGCTTCTCATGGACAGCTTGCAATAAAGAGCAGCTAACGCTTCATAAAAAAGGAAAGCAATCCACATGAATGTTTAGCAATTTCAGATCACTTCTAGCTGCTAACAGCTATGGCCATTGTCATGGACAGGATACTGGGCAAGACAGTCATCCTCTCTGAGCCAGTAGTTCAATTCTTACATTCTTGCTTTTTTTAATCAACTGCACCTTGAAATCACTGATTTATTACTAGGCTGAGTAATTTATCTACAGCAGCTCTTTCATTTGTGGAGACGTGTGACAGATGGAGATGGTGTTCCTTTGCAGTCCAGAGCATCCCTGCCTGCCAAGGTCTCCATCCTACTGCCTCTAGGCAGCTCTGCAGAATTATTTCCTATTCTGTCTTTAGTGATTCATAACACTGTGGTCTGCAGTCTTCCATACTAGGGGAGGTAGCTCTGTGCTGTCACCATAGTAAATCTGACCGCAGGATTCTGGATGGGATCCCCACAGCAATGTTATTTCTCATCATGGTACTAGTGAAACAACAGGACATGCAGCTTGAGGCTGGGTATTTTGGCAGTCATGTTTGGTTCTTAGATGTTCACACACCCCCAGAATTATTCTCATGTAAGCCTTTAAAGGCCACTGCTGGCAAATGAGTCTCATCTTGCAAAGTGAGAACCTATTACGCTGAGACTAAGCCCTTCCTTGGTGCAGCAAAGCATCTGTTGTCCTGTGAACCTCCAGAAACAATGGAGAGCTTATTTTCCCTTCACCATGACTTCAAAAAAGAAAGTCCTTTCATCTCCCTTACTTTCACATTTACTTTTTCAGAGATATTTATTTTTCCAGACCAGAATGAGCAATGCTGTCATCAGCGCCAAAGTTCAGTGCTGGTAGAGAATTGGGCACGCACGAGTGAGAGTGACATGAAATAGTCTCAAACTATATTTGGTACCATTAGTAGGCTAGACTGTGCTATCGTTACTTACTGCCTGAGCACGTACGCACACGAGGAGTCCCACAAACATCAGTAGGACAGCCTGGTATGCAAACTAATTACAAAATAGATCATATCCTTATAAAGAATGTAAACAAAGGGTAGATCTGCCCCAAATCCCTTGCAGCCTAAATATGAGACTAAGATAGTAGGTAAAGACAGGCAAGAGAGAACAGGGAAGCTGCGCTACACTATTTTCTCAGGGTACCATGCCAGCACAGAGAAATAATGTCAACCCTTTTTCAGCCTGGCAGCTGTAAAATGCACAGATAATTTTTAACAGAGATTCGAAGCAGGAAAAAATGTAGCTTTGAAAATGCCTATGAGGAGAGTTTCCTGAGGACAAAAAGCAGCAGGGGACAAAGTGTATATCTTTAACAAAGGGTAATGGAGATTTTTACTGTAGGATGATTGGAGGCATGGGCTGCTTTTTGTAGGGGAAAGATGTGCAAAAGCACACTTGCTGCCTGTGAGCACCCCAAGACTGCATTGCTCAAGGTCAGAGAAAGGAACGCTGCAGTAATCAAGAAATTATAAGGCAAGAGCCTAAATAAAAGATTCAGATTTGCGGATGGATAGGAAATGCCATACCTTAAATGTTATGCACAAAGTACATGCGACATGCAAGCATAGTCTGGCTTAAAGGAATAAGGACCAAATCAAAGAGAATACTGGAGTTAGGTAAAATTATAATGCTTTTTATGGGCCTGGATGTCATGTAGGCTGGAGATGTTGTTCATGGTGGTCTAAAAAAGAGATGCAAGGAAGAATTGGAGAAGAAAATTAAGTGCTCTTTTAAACTAGGAAAGCCATAACGCCTCAAGATAGGCTTCTAAACTGTCTCAGAAAAACAAATATGCTATATACAACAAAGGACTTCATATTTTTTAGCAAAAAGAAATTTAAACAGCAGAATGCACTGTTAGATGCTTAATTTAGTGTGCAGCCATTCATGTCAGCAGAGGATATGAATATGTGGCAACTTACTGCTGGCTTGCGAACCTTTTGCATAGTTCACACAGTCATTGCTCTTGCTGGGGAGTATATGGAGAGTTAGGAGGTTTAAAAACTTAAATCCTTTCTGCTTCCCATGCAGCTGTGCTACTAAACAGATCCTTTGGAGTTAGTAAAATTAAAAACTATATTTTTAAAAGAGTTTTAATGGATCTGTTTAAGAACTGCACATTGAATTTCTTAGCACATCATTTACTGTACAGTATTTTATTTCTGGAATTACTGCATCTCAAACCAATCTTTCATTTTGCTGTGTAGATACTTGCCTGAGATTATGAATGATGGCTTGACCAACCAGATCAACAATCCAGAAGTAGATGTGGACATCACAAGGCCAGACACCTTCATTCGACAACAAATCATGGCCTTACGTGTCATGACTAATAAACTGAAGAATGCGTATAATGGGAATGATGTCAACTTCCAGGATACAAGTAAGAAACCATTAACTGTCATTACATAACTGTAATTTTGGAATACATTTATAAATTGGCTCTGTTGCAATGACTTTCTGTGGTCTTTGTGCTCTGCGCTACTGACAACATAAAAAGTCTTTTTCTGTTCCATGAAATTCCAGTTATATAATTGTTTCTTTTGCTTCTCTTCCTTATCTTCATGTTTAATGCATCCAGACACTGAGGGCTTTCCATAATGCCAGCAGTCTGATCCTTTTTCAGAAGAGTATTTAATCACCTAATTAAGTCACAGTGGGTTTCATTTGGAAGCTTTACTGAATGAAATTTAGCACCACCAACACTTCCTCATTCCCAATGTGTTCATCCCCACTGGAGTGCCAAGTGGAAGGGAGAAAAGGGATGAAAGCTGTAGCCCATAGCACTCATGTTGTTTCCCTCACTCCTTTGTGCCAGGTGATGAAACCAGCGGCTCAGGCAGCGGAAGCGGCTGCACAGATGACATCTGTCCCACCGAGTTTGACTTCGTCACCACCGAAGCACCGCCTGTCGACTCGGATAGGAGGGAGGTGGAGGCGTCAGCCACACGACATGGCTGGTCACTGCAGACGTTGCTCGTCATCTTCCTCAGTCTCATACTGCAGAGACAGTGGAGATAATCCTGGTTCTAGTCAGAGAAACTGTGTTTTAGCTACAGAAACAGCCAACTTTCTTCTTTTCTTATACTCTTGGACAATGGACCACGCCACAAACACTTGCAGTTTTCTACAAGACAGCAGTACTGCAACCTGCTTCCCATTTTAGTTTTCCCAAAGAGTACCAGGTGCCAGACTGAACTGCTTCCTGCTTTTTTCAGATATCTCTGAAGACAATATCCACTCTTGAGAGAATTCTTTCTCAATCCTTTATTACAGGAGACTTTCTGAGCTTCATTTCCTTTTATGCTGCAAAAGGGAAAAAGGATCTTACAGTATGTGTTTTTCCCCAGTGAGAAAAAAGACGGGGGAAGAAACCAAGAAAGTTTTCTTTCTAAATCAAGCCTGACTCAAGGCTGCTGCATTTCAACAGAATATCAACAAAACAAAAGAAAGACAAGAAAGGAGCAAAAAAAAATGCAACCGTTCTTCACTGACAGCCAGGTTTCCTTTAGGAACTTCTGTAGGATGATTCAGGTCATCAGAATGATCACTGTTATAGGGAGGAAGGCTGGATTTTTTTTCTCCAACACTAAAAAGTATGTCTCAGCAGTGAATGTCTTGCACTCCATCTGCCAACCACATCAGATTGGTATGAAGGTAGGGAAGCTGAAAAAGAAGTTTATCTTTTAGTATGGTAGTAGCTCCACTAGCTTCAGAATGTCATGTTACAGTTGCTTAGGATTTAAATCTTAATGCCCAGTAAAAATATGAGTAGTAGCATGGTTTCACCTAGTTTCTTTTAGGATTTATCCATGTTATAGAATTGTCACAGTTTTCCACTTAGCTCACCACCGTGAGCTCACCAGCCGTGATGGTAATGTTAAACAATGCTCTTGACCCCTCATGGGTTCAGACAGAAAATAATCTCTTGTGATGTAATCTTTTTCCTTTTGTTACTGTTCTGACATCGATTAGAACTTTCTGCTACTATGTCCATTACCCCACCAAGACAGCAATTCTCTAATAGACTAACAGCAACCGGATCAATAGTGTCTTTCACACCTAACTACATCTTTCATATCAGTTAATTTCAGTGTCACAAGGATTTCTTCTACAAAATTTCAGATCAAACAAATATATAGTACTGACATGGAGATTTCTTTCACTTTTTTAGTCTTAGTATGATCATCTATTTTTATATATATAAATATATATAAATCACAGATTTTAACTTCTTAATTACAAGCTCAGGGTTGACACTTCTTTATAAGAAAAAAAATGTTTGGTCAACCAACTCTTCTTTTTTTTGCTGCTCTGAAAAGTAACCCTTTAATGACTAGTGAGCATGAAAATCAAAGAAGAGAATTTTTTACATATCCAGTTGTCCATTTCTTAACAAGTTTGCAGGTTGGTGGAGAAAATCTCTCTCATATGTGTGTATTTGGTGGAGGGGGGCGGGGGGGGCATGTGAGTTTTTATGATAGGCCTAGAGAAGGACATGGATGTTAATTGTGATGGTAATTGTATTCCAGATTCTTCAAAGATACATTGCTTTAATAATCATTGTCTAAATGGTTACAGTCTGGGATAGAGTTTCCATAATTTGCATCTGGTCATAAAACCCAAGATGGAAGCTGTTTAAATCCTGGACAAATGTGTGTCAACAATTAGACATCAAAATCTTCCTTCTTCTATCAACCACAGACAAAGGATTTTTGGGGCAATTTTGCATGGTGTTGAAATGATTTGCCAGAAATTTATTTCCTGATTCTTACGTTGTCTCTGGAAATGGTATACACAAATTGTGGCAACACTGTAAAGCCAGCCAAACACATTACAATTTAACAGCAGAGCAGGTAGATCATATCCATTGCAATCGCTTTTTCTTGTCAAATTATAATTAGCTATTGATTTAGGCATGAAATTAAAATAGAAAACACACAGCACGTTAGAATAAAGTATACTTAAGCACTTTTACCAAGAAGTATTTACAATCTATTTATATAGTATGTCTAATAACAAAAAGCATAAGTTTTAAGCCACTTGTATTCCATTCCCTTTTTTCCCCATTTGCTGACTTTGAAATACAATGATAGATAGCATCACAGAATCATAGAATCATGGAATGGTCTGGGTTGGAAGGGACCTTAAAGATCATCTAGTTCCAACCCCCCTGCCATGGGCAGGGATGCCATCCACTAGATAAAGTTGCTCAGGGCCCCATCCAGCCTGGCCCTGACAGGTGGTCTATTCTTCTGGGCCCAGATTAGTGTGTCACTGTTTAAGGGTACAGATCACATGTGTCTTACATGGCCACAGCAATGCTTCCTGCTTCTCCAAAGGTTCCCCCTGGAGCAGGTCTTGTGATTCAGCATTTGCTGTCTCCAGGAAGTTTAAGCCAATTCTCATAGGCTTTTTCTTTTGCCCTTGGTACAGTAGGTACAAAGCAGAAGGTCTTTGCTTTTCATTTTTTTCCTGAACTTGCACGTGCAGCTTTCTACAAGGAGAACCTCTTAAAAATCTCCCCTGATCCATCTCTTTCTAGCCATCTCCACTTCTCTACATCCTCAGCAGCTTTGTTTCAGCAGAAGTTAAGTTCGATTTTGATTTCTCTGGTTGTGTGTTTATTCGGTGGTAACTGGCTGTATTTCCATCTGATTATTCTGGATCTGAAAGCTTATTGACAGGCAAAAATGTCCAAGCCCTCTGATGCAAGTCCTCTCTTGTACTTGCCCCACACTGCTAGTGAAGGGGCTGATGGACTCATCAGGCCTTTGTGTTAGTCTTGGCCCACAAGTAGGTGATCTGATGATTGTTTTCAGCTGGTGCAGCCAAGGTGTGTGTCCAGGGTGCTCTCATATATTTGCAGACCTCCATGGACTTTTGGACAAGGAGTAAAAGGGATCCCTAAGAACCAGGGGTTCACTGAAGGCGCTCGCCACTGGAGGAGCTTACCCGGTTCTTCTTGGACTGGATCTTATAAACTGCCAGTCAAACAACACACCAGCTTAATCTTTGCCAAAATTTGATTCTTGAGGGAGTTCCACCAGAAATTTATGTCTTCCACATTATTATTTCTCCTCTTATTTTCCTACTATGCACGGTGATATTTTGTCAGGAGATGGAGATGCTTTTGTGTAAAGTACTGTGCATACATTTCTTTAATAGTCCCTAAAGGTTGAATACATTCTTCATACATTGCCTTTCTCTGAGATTAAGAAAGCTATTAAATCTACAGAGAAAATGAAATTGGGAATGAAGGAGAGAAAAGAAAAAGCATTCATGTTCATAAATGTGAGGATCTACATAATTTCCAATGATTCTATTTGCACATCCTTTGCATCCAATAGCTCTTCTTCTAAGGTAAATTTTTGGTGTGCCACAATTTAAATATTTCTCTTCCGTTAGCAGCCAATAAAGTAAGAAATTATAAAGAAGACAATTACATGTTCAAGAAAAAGGAGCTAAGTCCTAAGGAAAAGTCCTTTGATTGTGTAAACCCTCTATGCTGTGAAGAACTCTAGAAGTTCTTCACATGTAATGCTCTTTTAAAGTGGAGAGTAATAAAAAATTAGATGCAATTAATTACATAACCATTGCTGTAGACCCCGTGAGGTTTTATCTTTACAATATTAACTGACTTGCTTTTGCATCATCCCCAAATTTTTCATGTTCATTGTACTGCAGATTTTTCTACTGATGACTCAGTATATAGTCCTGTAAATGCAGTGCAGACTACCTGGACTCTGGCCAAACTTGGGCATTTCAAAAAAAGACAATCAGAAAAAATTGATAAAATAGGATAGAGATTTCCTGCAGAAGAGGAAGAGAAAAGGAACCTGTGCCTCAATGTTCTGGTAAGGGTTGATCTATCTCAATTCCCTAAGAGGCATCCCAGACCTCTGTCCATGGAAAGCTCTGAAAATCTGAGTCTCAGATGCACAAATCATCCCAGTTCAGTGGGATTTTTAGATGTGTGAACCAGTTTGAGCTGCTGCCATGCAAAATGGCTTTATTGTGCATGTGACCAAGCACTGGCACAGATTGCTCAGAGAGGTCATGGAATCTCCCTCACTGGAGATATTCAAGAACCATCTGGACACAATGCTGTGCCATGTGCTCTGGGATAACCCTGCTTGAAAAGGGAGGCTGGAGCAGATGACCCACTGTGGGCCCTTCCAGCCTGACCCGTTCTGTGATTCTGTGATTCTACAAGCCGGAGCTGTTCTTGGGAGGTGGATTCTATGTGCAGTGTCTCAGCAGGCAGCAGTTGCCTTCAGTTTACTAACTGACTCTGAATCATTATCAAATGTAACTATACTTATTCACTGAAACTTTTATTACTTCAACATAAAAAATAAATTACAGCACTGATGCGAGTTGTGGTTTTTGTTTTTAATTTGCTTCCAAAGAGTACCCATTAAAGCTGAATATAGAAAATTTTAGAATGATTATGCAGGTTTCTATAGATTTCATTATGGATATTAAGAAGAAATACACATTTCAAAGACCACAAAACTATATTTACTATATTAACCCACAAATGGTCAAACCTGCTAGAGGAGAATGGATAGAGTTAACAACAGTGCAATGTTACATAAAATTGAAAAAAGCCATAAAGGGAAATTCAGCAGTCAAAGGCTAAGTCTTAGTGTCAGTACTGAGATTATTTTGTCAAAACATAATAGCTCAGCAATGCCTACTTTCAGGCAAAACAGGGCAGGTGACGCACTGAACGTGGCAATGTGTTCATTATAACTACTCGGATGGACTGTGAGGATCATATTAATATGTGTAATTATGACCCTTTTTTGATAAAATATTGATAAAGACCAGAGTACCATGGTAACAGGGTATGTGAAAGATAAATGTTATGATAGTAACAATTTCCTCATCTGTTAAACAGTATAGGAGACATAATGGAGAATGAAGAACTTTGATTTTTAAAATAAAGTTCTAGCATCAGACAAGAGTGATGGTATCAAATTAATTTAGTCAGAATGTTTTCCAACAGTCTGTCCTGTTCAAATTTGCTCACCAATATAACCAACCAATCACTTGAGGGTAATTTGCCAGCATAACATGAAGTGTTCACTTACAGTACCTACTTACTTTTTCTACTAAACTGAGTTTATGATTCTGATCGTGCATCGTATGAGGTCATAAACAGACTTGTGCATTGCACCTGTGTGTAATCCTGATGCCATGCCAAAGCATATGAGAGCTTTGTCATTAACAAGGATTTTGACTATAATCACAGAGAAAAAAGTAAGTCCCTTTTTTTCTGGAAACTGTTCATATGTGGTTTATTTCTGACTCTTTATAAAACAACACTATAAAGTCCATAAAAGAAGTGATGGTAGCATTGTCACCTGCAAGTTTTCAACCTTTACTCCAGAGCAGTTGCAGTCTTTCTGCCTGGCTTCCCCACAGCCGAGGTCTCTGGACTGTCTAGGAGTTCAAGAAAGTTGCATGTGTTTGTCCATAGCTTAAAGCCTACACAGTTAAATCAAATCATTTCAAGAAAATGGGTCAATGTTTTCAGTCAGCTCTTATTTCACCTTTATATTTAATTATGTAGCATTGATAATTAACAATATAACACACATGAAAGGCTTTTGTTTCACACTGATGAAAAAAAAACCCTCTTCCTTTTCCTCCTTTATTCTGGCACCAGGAAATCTGTGAGGCTTAATACTTAAAGCAGTTGGCAGCATCTGGTGTGTAGTTTGTTTATTAAACTCAGAACAGCTGCAGCTGCAGCTCCTTTTACTAAGAGGAGTTGTCTTTTTCTTGAGAGGGAATAGGGAAAGAGTGTATCCATTTATCATTAGCAAAAAAGATGTACAGAATGTCGACTATTTATCTTAGATATAGTGGAGGTCCATCTGTCAGCATTTCTGAAGATGTTTTAAAGTCAAATTTCCAGGGAAGACAAATCTACTCCCACTAAAACATAAATCAGTATGATTTTCTTCCATGGAAATAATACTGAATGTGTGGCTTTCAGTTCCACGCATTGGGGACATTGGACATTCGACTTCTCCAAAGTGGGAAGCTAGCCATTGAAACAGCTCTTCTTCTCTCATCTCCTGGAGCTCTTTTGTATCTCTACAGGGCTCTCCTGAGCCCCCATGCAGATTGTCTGATGCAAGGAGCCTCCTGGGTAAGCAAGTTGTCCCTGCCAACAATGGAGTTTGTTTTTCCAATATGGATAGAAATACAGCTGAGGAATGAGTCAAGGCAGAGGGACTTCACAGTGAGACCTAGCAGATATGTATGATTGTGGGGGATTAACAATAAAATCAGGTGAGAGACAGCTGGTGCTCCTCACATCTGTCCAGCTCTTCTTTTCAACCTACTGCCTGTGAATTTTCACTGTAGTCTGATTATAACCATCTACTCATGGACATAGCAAAGGCACAAATACTGCTTCACAAGTCAGCAGTGCTTTGGTAGTCTGCTGCAAAGTTTCTCTCTCTCTTCTCATTTTCCTGGTAGACTCTCTAATTCTGTATCTTTCAGAGTCTAAGGAAGAGCTTACTACCTGAAACAGATTTCTGTGTGTCAATAGTCCATTTTTCATTTTAAAAAAGTGTTATTTAGGCACAAAAGTTGTTCACATGTCTCATAAAAATTACTCAATTTCACTATGTATCTAGTGAGTTTTCTTCTCCAGCCTGAAAATGACACTCACAGGAGGCTTTGGAGAAAGCCCAAAATCGATTAATCATCTAATTTTCTTAGAGGTCTCCCATATTCCACTAAATACCCCAAACACCAGGTTACAGGTTGACAGTGCTCTTTCTCGTCCCTCCTCTCCTCACTCCTCACCTCAAAGTATAATCCTGGCCTTTAAAATCTTTCAAAATAAGTATTTCATCAAAGCTAGTACATTTAAAAAATAAAATCTTCATTTTGCCATATCTGTGTTTCCTGAGAATTCTCACTAATGCTTCCTGTGTCCTATCTGTCTTTGAGTCACCAGTGTGGCTATGACAATTTTCTTCTCCAGGCTGAACTGTCTTTCTGTCATTTTTAGCTTGCTGGATTTTCTATCTCCCTTCACCAGATTTCCGTGCCTTTGGTAGAAACTAAACCTTCAGACAAAAGAAGTAGCAACAGGGAGATTTGGTTCCCTTATTTGGGAGGTTTCTGTTGGGCTTTATCAAACTCCACCTTTAGCTTTTATTCTCTATTCTAAATATGCTTGTCTGGGTGTATGTTGTTGATTATCTGACATAAATCCTGCTGACTCTTTTTTCAATCTATCATTAGAGCTTATAGACTATGTTTTGGGTTATTCATTCAGCTGTCACAAAATTCTACTTCTTTCTTATAACTATAGCCTGCAATTTCTGTTTTGTTATTGTCTGCTACACTGATGAGACAGCAAGGCCAATGCCAAAGAACTTGTGGATTTTCTATAGCAAGATTAACTGAATGGGCAACAACTTCTGGAAACAATCCATATTGCTTCTGTAACTGACTATTTTGAGGTCTGATGTTGAGTATTTTTTATTTCATTTTATTTTATTTTAACATTGTGGCTTCATTTCATTTACTTTACACACTGGCTATGTGTGTATTATGCTGTATGCATGTAATATAACTACAGATTAACTGTTTCAGTCTTTAGATCACACAGAAGGTTTTTAAGCCTTTGATCGACCTTAGGGGTTTTTTTAAGAGCTACAGAGTGATGATCAATCTCAAAAATTTCCTCAAAGAGTAGTCAGAAGACTTCAGATTTCATCTTCATGCTATTAGTTGAGTTTGAGGCTCCAAGAATATTTTGTAAATTATTTGTGAATATGTGACTGCACTTGAGGGGGGAGAAAGGAGCATTTGCATCTCTGAAATATTCTGAACCTTCTTTTCAACTTCTGCCTAATCTGAACACAAATCTGCAAATGAGTTCACATTCAGATGTTCAGGGATGTCAAACTAAATCAATTGATGGACATTTATAGACAGACTCCCCCCAGGTTACTTTTTTTTGCTGAAGAGCAACATCATCTTATTTCCACTAGCAATTTTGTTACATTTAACAAAGAAAGGGTGTTGTTTAAGTAGGTCAGATTTCTTGATTTGAGTATCAATTTTACATTTATACATGTTTGTTAAACTTTTATGACTTCAGACATATGAACATTGCTTGAAAGCACGCAAATTGTTAGCTCTGGTTTTTATGCTATATTTCTAGATTAGTGTTTAACGTAGCTAAATGTGAAATTATAGGGATGATATTTGAATGCAAATCAAGTTTAGAATAAAATTAGTTTTAGACAGAAATGAGGTTGGGTTGAAAAATATTATTAAACTTTAAACCTGCTTTTTTACTGATCTGGTTCTAACATTTCAGCTTAACCTGGCACAAAAAAAACCCAAAACCAGTTTAGAGCTCATATCTGAAACTAAATGGTAGTTTCAAATTTGGGAGATTCCAATCAAAATGAAAGGTAGAGAAAAATCCCAAGTTCTCCCATCTCCAAGCACTACTTACAAAGATAGAATATTTAGCAGCATATGGCTCTGTGTGTGTGTGTATATAGCAGTGTATCAAGGCAGACTTTGAACTTTTAAGGGAAAGATTCTTCATGGCTTTGTAACTTCAGAGAAGTATTGTACCACAGAAATAGACAGAAATAGAAAAATATATACAACCATTTTGATACATTTGTGAAACAGGTTTCACAGAACCTGATATTTTTTGCGCAAAATGCCTTAAATCACTTTATGTAGGGCTAATGCAATTGAATTTATTTCTGTATATGGCTTTTTATAGTAAATACTTCGGATGCAACACTAGACTTTTCTTTCCACTGCAATCATATACAGCCTTATGATCACTAACTATGAGAGAGACAATGAAAGCTCTGCTTTATTAGCTGTGAATGCCCTTTCAGTCCACCTGCAGACTGAGAGCTTTGAAGCAAGAAGTGGTAACAGTGCCAAGAGCACTAAGATCATCCTGACGGGCAATACCTACATTCTCTCAGTCCTTTACGACTGACTTTTTCCTCTCATGTCATCTGTCTTCATGAAAATCAGCTGTGACTTAAGGCCTCAGATCATCTCACCAAGCACTTCAGGGAGCACGTTGTCTTTGTAGATCTCTACAGTTAGTCAGCAGAGATGGGCACCTCCATACCTGGGAAGGGGCTTCCCAGCACAGGCTGCCTGGGATGACAAGGTTTGTCATGTAGAAATCTCACTTAAGTGCCTGGAGGTAGATGCCACTAGTGAGATGAGGGGTCCAAATTTCACCCAGACTCTCTCCTGTGCTTCTTTTTCTTGGCCCAATGGTGCCTATTCTTCATGCCAGGGCTGGAGTGAGGAGCCCGGAGAGGAATACCACCTGGAGAAGTCACAGTGCAATGACTTTGTTTCTGGGCCAAACCAACCCTGGTGTAACCAGATGTACAATCAACATGCATTCGTTGTTCTGAATGCTGCCTGATGCTGTTATGTTTGTATTCCTACTTGTAAGACACTGGAACCAGTCAAGTATCCTAGTTTCAAGCAGGAAAGGAGACTGCCTTCAGTGCACATATGCACAAGAGATGGAGCTCAAACAGGTCTTTTCTGAAATCCCAGATGTCTTTGCAAGGCTGCTAAAAGCAGTGCACAGGGCTAAAGCCAGCTCAGACAGTTAGCAAGGATTATGATGCACATGGCCAAAGGACAGAAAGCAAATTAATGCAGTGCCTCAAAGACTGAGGAACTGCGATAAAGATACCCTTTGGGTTTAATCATTAATGCACTTAGTTGTTTGTCAGTCTCAGCGCTTACTGCATCAGTGAAAGGAAAACACACATCTAAGAGGTCGGTAGAGAAAGCAAGGTTAATACCCACCGGTTAATGCTGACAAACCACTAACACACCTCTTAAAAAATAGCTGAGTGGTATGACAGAAATTACTCTTTAAAAGCTGAAAAATAATTAAGCACAGCTTCATCTGTATCCCACTCCATCTCTTGAGACTCCATAATGAGGAAATTCTTTTTCCTTCCCCTAAATACTTGTTGGGAGGTTGGTACTTGAAATACGGCAGAAACCAAAAGCCCTAGCTGTGAAGCACCCATTTCAGGCCAATTTTCTACGCCTCCTGCTCTTCCACTTTGTTTTTCTTTTGCATTTCTGACACTGGCATATGCACATAGTGCATGTGAGGATGCATCTCTCTCCCTGCATGCACATTTATTTATGCATACACACACATATATGTATCTCTACAAATACAGCCACAGATCAGTAAATTTCAAGTACACAGGCTCTAAGAAAGTATTAGAAAGGCTCCATTTACCACAATACTTAACACAGTCCTAATGAGAACAGCCCAGGCAGGGACTTGTGCTTTAAATATGTTTATACCTTGTGTCTCTTGTGTTGTTGAAATTTTCTGAAATAACTGGAAAAGAGTGAACCTGCAGAACTTAATTTGACAACATCTGCTGCTGCTAGTAAGGAACACATAAAAAAAACACAAGTCTACAGATAAAAACAGCATTTTGGGGCTTTACTGATATAATTTTCAATATTCCTTGGTTTCCATTTGAACACAAGAAAACCCTGTAGAACTCACCAAGCTTTTCAGAACCCCTACTTCCTTCCTTTCAGGATATAGCAATTGCTAAATGATGACTTTTCTACATTTATGGAAGTACGTTCTTTAAAAATGAGTTGGGTAAAATACTGATGATCAAAACCATCACCCTAGTTGGTGGGGGTTTTTTAAAAAATAAATTCTTAAGGCTTCAAAAGTGGCTCTTACTTCTAATGGTATCATCTGTCCCCTCTTAACTGAATTCCAGATTTATAATCATACTGCCAGTGTCCATCACCCAAGAATGACGTGACACAATACCCGACAGATTATCCCTCCAACAATTCAGTCTTTTTCATTTCTTTCTTCTCCACATACTTTCCTCCAGGAAGTTTTGATTAGCAGAAGTGCATTCAGATTTCCCTGTGGATAGAAAGAAGGGAAGTGTTTGACATTTTCCGGACAATCTCAGATGGTACTGCTCAGCCCGTTGCCTTTCCATTTCCCCCTGAGTCTTTACTAAGTCCAGTGCACAACAGCGAATGTGGTTTTCACAAAGCAGTGATCACTAATGTAAATACCATTTCTTCCCTCAAGATTTATAAGGAATTCTGTGTTTCTTAAGCTTGTTTCTTTCACAGTTTTTCATGTTGAGGATGTTAAAGATGATATTTGGAAATCACAGAACAGTTAAACCATAAACCATTGTGTTTCTGTTCATTAGTAAGAAAAGTTTGACTGCAGGGATATTTTGTTGACAGGGTTGTATTAACAGTCATTTACATACATATATATGTAGAGCTGCACCTGCTTCTTTCGTATACCTTAAAATTACTGCCTGATAATGAATGTCCTCCTATTAAACTCATTTTTTGTATTGCATCTTCCTGAAATATAGACGTTAGAAGACCTTGCTGCTCAGCCAAGGCAATTTTGCCTGGTGCAATATTATGTTACTAGACAAAGGCATTTGAAAAAGCCATACATTTTATTTTCTAAATCAATACTTCTTTTGCTGCCTACTGAAAAATCCTTTTTTAGTGCTTACAACACATCTGAGAGCTAGAATAGGATTGTAATATTCAGTAACAGACTGAAACAATAACTAGCATTCTTAAAGATTAATTTTATTTGCCCTTCCTTTTGCCTGCAAACGTTATCCACATAATGCTTTCCAGACAGATTGTACCTTGTTAGGTTCCCTGCTTCATAGTATACATATATTAATGAATATGTATTTCCATTGGCAACAGTGTAAGGCAAGTTATTTCTCTCATGGTGTTATTCTACTGTTTATTCATGTGCATATTTTAAATTTGCAATGGCTTGTTGGAAAGTCTAATTGATTGTCACTGACTACTAGCCAGAGTTTTCTTTTGTTAAGACACCATTACATAAAATTCTGATCATTACATGAGAGTTCATTTCTGATTGTTAGATCTAAATTATATTCTTTTCAAAATCACAGCAAACTCCTTATCAATGAATCTCCACAAAAACATTGTGTTAAAAATGTCAGAAAACACAGTTTTTCCAGTTGTCTTCATAATAAGAAATAAATAGATTTTCTCAGTTAAACAAGAAGATATATTGACCTTTACATGAATTTTGCCATAATTGGCAAAGCATTAGAATACGGAACCCACAATTCACTAACTCTCTGTGCAGAGAGAGCAATAGCTCAGCTAAAAAATACCAGATTGCTTGTCAGCAAAATCTTATTGATGCAGCACACAAAGTCATTTGCAGACCATATACTATAGGTATCCAGTTGCAGCAACTACTGTGAGATGTGACATCAAGAAAGCAAAGAGAGAGTCAAACTCTCTGCTTCCCAGTGCCATGAGATCTCAACTGTCTATACAATTAACAGACAGAAACAGGGAAACACATTCTTTCCACTGTCTGTAGCTGCATATACTATATGTTGCTCTGACTTCTCTCTGTTGAGAGTAAAGAGTATTCTTGGTCTGGCATCATGGCATGAGAAGCTGTGTGAATGATTCATCACCATCTTCATCTTAGAAGCCTTTAAATACATGCACAATACCATAGTAGGTGGTTTGCATTCAGCAATCCAAGTATTAGACACAGGTGATCAGAAGCAGTTATTTTTGGTGAGGTAACTGTCCTCAAAGTGTATGGATTAAGACTTCCCAATGTAACTCATTTAAATTCAAAGTTTAGAAGTGTTCCAGCAACCTGGACAATGTAATTTATGCTGTGTGAGGACTATGCAATGGAGGATCAGAAACACCTTCCTCAGCCTCTCTGGTCCTCCTCCCAGTGAAGCTAGTGAGAGTTTGCCATTGGCTCCAGTATCAGGAAAAGCACATCTAACAAGTTTGATACTAACCATTTAAATCTGTGTTTATATCCTCGGTGTCTATCTCTCAAATAACACTGGTGACACTTACTAGTTCATAATTACAACAGAAATAAAGTGTGGGACTACCTTTTACACTATTGCTTAATATTCAGTACTGTATGTATATATCTACTTGACACCTCAGTGAAGACTTTGACATGCCTTATTCATTCTAGTTATTTTTATGGTATTGGTTTTGTTAGATTGCTTTCCCATATAAAGAATAAAACTATAACTGTTCTGACATAAAATTGTCCAATTCATTTTTATCCAAGTTTTGTTAAATCTAAATCATGCTCATCAGTTCTTCTCATTCCCATCACCCTTCACTCACACTAGGAAGGCAATGTATACTGGTGGTTTGAAAACAGGTATTTGATATTCTCTGATGGACTACAATAAATATCTGAAGTAAGTATCTGCCTCATGTCTTGTGGTTTCTTGTCTGCAGAATGAAAAGTGCTCTCTGCAGACCAGCAGTGTTAATCCCATGATTGTCAACTACTGGAGAATCATGAGGTAAAATGAATCTTTAAAATAACTTATGAGGACTTCATTCTACAGCATTCTTTTTTCAGCTATATTGATGTGCCAGCCATATTCCCCTAAAATCTGTCAGAGAAGTGAAAAACATCATGGAAGTGTCCAAAGTCATGACATCTAAGGATAAATTTCAGGCAGGAGTCATTTATTTATTCTTTTGCAAAAGGTGAGATCTTTCTATGTCTATACATAAAATACTCCTAAAAATTATACTTGATTGTTAGCTTTACTTACTTATTAGTTCTAAGTCAGTCATATTAGGAGTTAATTTAATGGTAGTATTTTATTGAAATTGTTGAACACGTTTTTTTGGTTTTTTGGTTTGTTTTTTTTTTGCGTAAGACTGCCCATGATCCTGGAATCTTAAAATGTAGATCAATCTTGGTCTTTAAGCAATGTGAGATCTGGCAAATTAGAGGAGTCTTTTTCTCCTTTTTAGTTTGGCTTATTCCAATTCCTTCAGTGGAGTCTAAGATTTCATACTAGGTTTTTAAACTGTCAGTGCAGCCTCTTTAAAATTTTTCTGTTGATTAGGTTTCAAGTTTAAGGGGTTTGTTCACATGCCTACATATTGCTGTCTGGCTTCACGTGAAACAGTTTAAGTTAGCCAAGGCATCTGCCCAGAGCCAGCAGACATGACATAGGACCTGCAGAGGCCCTGCGTCCTTCCAGACTGGCGATCAGTTGTGCAGGTGGGATGGTCTCAAGAACCTTAAATGAAACTAAAGGCCTAAGTTTAGGCAAGAGATCAAATTTCCTAAATTCAGATGAGCTGAATCCCACTCTGATGCCTCTAACCTGGTACAAACCTACAAATTAAATCTCATCCTGAGAAAGGGTTTAGTTGCCTAAATAGAGGCAATGTTGCCATTCTGGGTATGGCAGGGTTTGGTTCAGCTGCCAGCTGGATCTGTTGTATATCCTGTGTCTACATCTTATAGTCCCACTGTGTGGATTTTCTAGGATATATCGAGGAGCACTGGACACTTTTGTGAGGCTTGTTGAGTCATAGCTTGCATCGCATTGAAGATATCTGTGTGTAGCTGGCAAATACGCAGAGCAGCAAGAAATCCATGGCTTCCTGGGATAGCGGCTGGAGCCAACACATGGCACGCTGAGCATCTCCAGTGGCACTGCATTACCTGCCTCTGGGTACCCACACCAGCTCTCTAAGACAGAGGAAGCCTGACACCTTCTGGGCGTGTCTATCACTGAACTGAGAGAAACCAGGTCATTTTAAAAACGACTTTGTGAAGAAGTTGTTTGGGTAGGGTTGGGAAATGTACTCCATTCTTTAGAGTGGACTGCTGTGTTCCCCATCCTAGACCAAAACACTGAGTTTTCAAAGAGAAAAAAAAATACTTTGCAGTGTTCAGCCTCTGAAGAAAGCTGAAGAATGATTTCCAGCTTCTAGTAATTTGGTAGTATACTTTATTAAGTACTATTAACACAATGCAAACCTTGCTGCACATGTTTCAGGACAAGGTAAAAACAATCACTTGTCATAGAAGAATTTAGTGAAATCAACAATTTAAAATTCTGGTACTGCCTTGAAGAGACATTACCTGAAGCAGTGCATAGAGTCTTCTGTGAATCATGGAAAATCTATCTGACGACTAATAGCCTCTTTTAATTATTATTCTTTTCCTGTGCACCTACGAGAAGATTCTGTTAATTAATAGTGCCTTGCTTTAAATCCTGCTGGAACAGAATGAAAATGTGAATTGCTAGGGATTTGATTCTGTTAAGTGTCAAAAATTTATCTGCCTATTCAAACACCACTGAATCTTTTAGCCTAGAAATACTATCACAACCATTTTCTCTGCCAGACTTCTGATATTTGTTTCATGACTGTATGAAACATTGCAAGTCTATTTTGATTCTTTTGTCTCATCAGAATGCAAATAAAATTCAAGGAGAATGGAATGTGATAAAGTATTTTTAAAAGTGAAAATACAACCATCTAACTGTTTGAAAACAACAGATGCTTTTATTTGAATGGCAAGTAAAGGTTCTGGTCGGTTCTTTTACAATTTAGAGATGATATTTGAACACCAGCCTTAGCACTGAAATTATATTGATATACTAAATTCTAAGGCTTTGCTGAATTTATTAGCACTCTCTTGGTTTAATACACTATTGAACCTAATATTACATTTGCATCTGTGAAATGCATATCCATTTACCTGAATGTTCGGGTAGTATCGATGGCAAATATTAATAAATCAAATCGACTGTTGACATTAATCCAGGGAAAACTGTGGCCTAAGAAAATGTTTTGTGATGCATTGCTAAGCTCAGGCATACCAGAGAGCCATCAAATACAGATTCTCAGCTAATATAAAGAATGAGCAGGTGTCAAGTACCTGCAATATGATGTAAATGCAAAAAAAGCTCCCCTGGGATTTGGATCTGCATGAGGAATGGTGCTGTCTTATAAAGAGAGAGACGAGGGCTCATTTCTGAGCAGCTCCGTGTGACAGATGATGCTCATTTCTGCCATGGGCTTCACCTGTCCCAGCCCAGCCCATGGGAGGGAGCACAGTGCTGGGCAGCCCATGCAGCCAGGAGCTCTGGGAACAGGGCGGTGAGGGAGCATGAGGGATATGGCAGGCCTGGACAAGAGACCAGCCTACTGCAATGAGACATCTTTGATACTTATAATTACTTCAAATAAATTATTTTATGAGCTAAGGAGAGTGGGAGAAAGAGGAGAGTAAAATGAAAGAAATCCAAGAGCTACAGAATATTGGAATTAAGAGGGAAGATTTGAGCTGAGCAGCAGTAAAAATATCCTTAAAGTGAAACAGATAAAGATGCCTAGTCTGGCTCCTGATTTTAATTTTTGTGATGAAGTTTCTCTTTTTCCTGGTTAATTATTTTCTTCAATAATGCATTTATTCAGTTTTGATAGAGATATTAATTAATTTGAAACAATCAATAAAATTATAAATACAGAAACTCTTCACACACTCTTTATTAGATGTTTAAAACATCCATCTTTCAACTGTAACCCTGACTATACTTAAAACAGCAGAGTATACATGATGCAAATAGTTAGTACACAGCACAACTATTTGTGCTACTCAATTTATGATGTTTCTTTAAAATACAGCCTAGGTTCAAGCATCATTCTACTTTCCCCCACTGGAATGTATATTAATAGATAAGTTAGAGGAGGACGAAATAGATATATTTCACAAGCAAGGCAGAAAGAGCCAAAAGGACAAGGCAAGCAATGTGGAAGAGAGGAGGGAGACTGGAGAAGTCTCTAGAGGAACAAACAGAAGTGAAATCTCTGGGCACCTCCCAGCAGAAAACAGAACTGGGACAATCCTGCACTGCAATGCAAACACACAAGAAATTCAGACTGGATTTTTTTCTTTCCTCAACTGTTGTGAAGCTTGGGAAGCTCTGTTTCCCAATTCAGTTACATTGCCCTGAAATGCTGAAATATTTGGGGGACTCCTCCCTGAAACAATTTAAAAGATCCTTAACCATGCCACAGGCACAACTGAAAACTAAGGGATACTTTTCTAAGGCAAGCAGCTCCACTACACATTCCATGAAATGTGGAAGGGAAAAAGTCTGACATTCCCTGGCTGCAAATTGAATTTACTGACACTTTTCAGGCAAAGGCAATATTCCAAGTAGTCATTTTGTTGCTCAATAAATTCCCATTCCCATTCACTTTGCTCTGTAAAACCTGCCCCTACCTTGCTTCCAAATGGAATAAATCATGGAATATTAGAGAAGANAGAAGAGAAGAGGCCCCTACCTTACTTAAAAATGGAATAAATGACGAAACAATAGAGAAGAGAAGAGAAGAGAAGAGAAGAGAAGAGAAGAGAAGAGAAGAGAAGAGAAGAGAAGAGAAGAGAAGAGAAGAGAAGAGAAGAGAAGAGAAGAGAAGAGAAGAGAAGAGAAGAGAAGAGAAGAGAAGAGCAATTTTGTGAAGTGCTACTAGAGATGTGTTTTCCAGATAAAAACCAGACCAATGTTGAGAGACTGACAGCAACTAAAGCAAAAATGGGCATGAGACAGGCTGTTGTGATGAACTGACACAAATTCATCTGTCTGAATAACACAATTAAGTATACATCACAAATACACAACTAGCAATCCCCAGACCAAGATAAAAAATTTAGATATAGGCAAGACTGAAATGCAAAGTACCACTTTTTCCCTCCTTTTTCAATTTTAAGTAGAAATATACCTTTTATCTTTATGTTTGTCTGTCCTAGCACAGCCACTAGAGTATACTTCTTTCTTGCCAGCAGATAGATATAGTGTAAATGAGCACCGAGCTCTGTAATCTGTCTCTACATGTGTCATGTCCCTGATCAAATATTTTTAGTTGGGAGGTTCATTTAAAAACAACAAATTCTACATTAAAACAAATGCTCTCATTGCTTTTGAAAAATTAACTTATCCTAAGATTAGATGTGGAAAATGTTGGAGGAAAACAAAAAGAAGGGCTTTTCCTTCTGCTAAAAACATCCAGCTTTTTCTTTCCTCAGGAAGGATTGTGCTTTGCCTTCACAAGTGGTATTTTTCAAAGCTCTGAGCTGAATCCTAAATCCATGGGGTTTGGCACACGGAGCGGGAAGGCACATCTGCGCGAGAAACGGGCTTGGAGGCTCCGCTCTCGGCGCGCGGGGCGGAGCTACAGCCGCCCGGGATGTGCCACGCGTCCGAGCAGCCTTGGAGCCGCTCTCCGTGAAGCTGTCTGTGCACAGCTCTGCCGGACAGCCGTGCCGAGGGGACCAGCGAGAGCACAGCATGCCAAGCGGCAGTGCACCTGCTAACCATGAACCCGGCTGTTGACGTCGGTCCTAAGGACTGTAAGTAGATTTGATGTGCGTCTGCGAGGGCTGAGCACGCCGGTTCTGCTCGCAGTGCCCTCGCCCTGCACGGCCCGCTGCAGCAACACAGGAAGAAGCAGCTCTCTGGCAAGGTCTCCCCATCTGAGCAGCCACTGACCGCAGGATGGCAGCATGAAAGAGTGAAAAAATTTGCTCATACAAACTAGGCTGGAGTTCTGAAGTCTGGTAAAAATGAAAAAGAAACCAAATGAAGAAGGTTTAATAAGCACTTTATCTGAAATTGGTGGCAACCGGCCCCAACGAAACCAGTCACCAGCCTTATTGCTGACAAGAACAGCTTCTGAGCCTTTAATGTGTTTAGCAGCTTTTCAGTTAACTCAAGCAGAGGAGGCAAGTGTAAAACCCTTACAATTACTTGAACAATAATGCCTCCCCATAAATGTGAAGCTGCTGAAAGATGTTTTCAAGTAGAAAGCATGAGGAGAAAAAAAAAAGAAACCTCAGGAGACCTTCTTCTAAGTCAGAAATAAAAACAATCTGGTAAGAGACAGTATGGACCAGAGATGGATGGCAGGGAAACAGGCCTGGAAGCAGCCTGGATGCAGCAATGAAATCACCCAGTGAAGGAAGCTGCAAGGGAGATTTTGTGGCCTCACCACTGAACATTTAAACATTTGTCTCCCTGTCGTAAATCCACATAACACAACTCACCATATCCAGAACAGACAGCTGAGCTCTCTGCTACACAACCGCAGAAAATCAGGAGCCGCAGAAGGAGATCCATGACAGGCAGATCCATGGTGCTGGAAAGGATCTTTTTAATCTAGTCTGTGAGGAAGCCTGAGGACAGAGATAAGGGCTGGAGACCTCGTGACTGCCTCCTGTATTCAGGCACTTGGAAGTGCTGCCAAAGGCAATGGCTGCAGTCCACCCATACTTTCTTGCCCTTCTGCCTGTTGAAGTTGCTCCAGGGTTCAACAGGCCAGAGAGAGCGAAGGGAAGAGGGATGAACAGAGATGGATTGTGTGATGTGGAAGAGACCTAACTGCTTATTTGCTCTCTACTGAAAAGCTTGGTGTGTTGAGGTTTCTCACTCTCATAGATTTACTAGCTTTGTTACTATCCTGCAAAACCCATCTGTCCTGGCCCAAGGACAAATGAGACCTCTGAAGTGGGAACACATGGCAATGGTAACATCATCATAAGTGCAGATGGGATTCATGAAGAAGATCAGGATAGGCAAAATGACCAAAACCTGCAGATTCTTCAGTTAGGTGAATACCTGGAGCTTTCTTTTCATACTTCATCCATACCCGGCAGATACTGGAGCATGGCTTTGGATCTGTACAGTGCAATGGTTTGTATGTTGTCTTAATTTGAAGCCCAGTGTAGAGGTACTTTTGCTGTCCATGGAAGAGAAGGTGAATGCCCCTTCACAAGAAGAAGCTGGTGTGTAAAAAAGACGGGCAGCATTGGTACCATTTTGTCTGGCCACCCAGGTCTTGGAAAGCCTAGTTTCAGTAAAAAGCTCTGGATGATGAACATCTGCTGTGTCTCAGCTGCAGGAGCACTGAAGTAGAGCGGGATCATAGATGCAGCTTTGTTCATAACCTGACTTAGTGCAGGCACCTGTGTGCAGGACACGTCACTGGCTGCATGCACTGCACAACAGGGCACAGCCAGTATTTCAGGAAAACAATTTCCTTCCTGGTAGCTATCAGCCTACATACCTGGTTCTGTAAGTCAATACCTTCACTGCTAAATTTACCTGACAGTCTTTCAACCTGCTTCTTTTCTTTCTCTTTTCTGCCATCACAAGCATAGACGTGTCTGCCCCAAAAGAAAGTCAGTGATGGTATTGCAACTTACAGTTTTACAATAATAACCATGAGGCATAGTAGCTTTATGTCACTTCTTTCCTAAATCAGGGCAGAATTGGAACAAATTCCATTTTAAGCGTTTAGCTAAACAGCCAGGAATGAGATTTAATTTAATTCAGAAAACAGGTTCTCACTAATTCGTTAAGAATATTTTCATGATAATCATTTTCACAAAGGCACAGGTCATGACTGACACAGATGATGTGGCTTTCATCAGCTTATTACAGTGTCAAAATTCAGGCACCTAATCTACTGAGTGACTCAGAAAGAGGCATTAGCTGCCCACAGATCCAGTACAGACAGGTGAGAGCACAATTAACTAGTGACCAGAGAGCATTAAACTGCTCAGAAAGATGATCCACACAAAAGCCCTACATGCAAAGCTGAAAGCTGCACGAGTGTAGCTAACAAAAAAGGCTGAGGAAGGGATGTTTTTGGGCACTTCTTCTCCAGAGCTCAAACATCTCATTTGTAGCTGTTACACACTCCTGATTCAGAGGATTTTCCCAGAAGAAAGCAGCAATTCATTAGGAATTATTTTAAAGGGAGGCAGGGGTAGTGATGATTACACCCATCTCAGCTTGAATCTATTCAGCAGTGCACCGCCCATCTGTCAGCAAAGTGCCTTGACTAAAAAGCAACCACAACGACAGATGTGCTGATCCCTCATCCTTCCTTCATTGGCTGGGCTGTGTGGCTGTTTAGTTGTGAATGTGAAGGGAAGAAGTGAAGGGCAGAGTTGGTCCATGGGCACCAGCTGAGGGTATGCTTTGCACTGATTTGTAGGATGAAAATCCTAGTGTGTACTGGGCTACGTGCAGATTGGGGGTATTATGTTTTCAGCACTCTTTCCCTCAGTTTAGGCATCTGTGGGAGCCTTTGAGCATCCCTCTTCATCCCACCCCAGCAGCCTCAGGACAACTTATTAAACAAGAGACAGTAGGTATTTAACAACACCTGCATAAACCCAGAACAAAAAATGCTTCTTCTGTAGTTTGGGATAAATGGAATATTAAAACGTGTAAAACCAACCTCTACAATCAGACTTGTTGCAGGATTTCCTCCATCTGTTCTTTAAAGTGCCTGTGCTCAATTTCCTTTCTTTTTCAGCATTTCATGCAAAGTTGACCTGTGCTTCTTTCCTTCACCAAAGACACAATTTTCCTTGGTTGCTAGACCAATACTGTACTTTTTCAAGAGGGAGAAAAACAGCTTTCTGGTGTCACCAGTAATTTTCCAGTAAGCCACGAGAGGGCAGGTTGTGCTCTCGATACAGCTGCAGATTTTTATAAGCAGCTGCCAAGTCCACTCACAGTTTTAAAGCCCTAATTACCAAACTAAGCTCCAGCTAGTGAAAAGAGGAATGCGCCGGTCTTTGACCCTAGTACTTGTTACGTGCATAGCATCAATCTAATGCCCTCATTGCTTTTCTTCTGGAAAGGAAAATAGCTTTTCACTCAGTTTACATGTGAGACAAGAGAAACTCTCCTTTGCTTTACCCACAGGTTCTTAGGCAAAATCTGTTCTAAAAAGTTAGCTGCTGTGCTACATTTTTACATTTCTCCCCTCTTTCTTTCCTTCCTCTACCCCACTGCCACTGTCCATAACCAGGGCAGTTCGCAAAGCAAACCCTTGGGACAGCAGCATCCAAACCTCCAAGCTGATAAAGCTAGCTGGGCACCCTGTGACCCCAAGGAAAATTCTCATCTACCCTTGGAAATATCAGTCTGGAATGCCTCCTAAATTTTGGCATCCACATCCCATGAAGGACAAAAATATGACGATCTCCATCCAACAGCAGCTCTCTAAATTAATGTTTAGCATGGACTGGTGTGTGTTCTGGGTTATTCAGCCTGGAGAAGAGAAGGCTCCAGGGAGACCTTGTTGCAGTCTTTAAATACTCAAACGGAGCTTATAAGAAAGATAGGGACAAAATTTTTGGTGGGGCCTGTTGTAATAGGATGAGGGGTAATGGTTTCAAACTGAGAGAGGGTAGATTTAGACTGGACATAAGGAATAAGTTTATTACAGTGAGGATGGTGAAACACTGTCACAGGTTGCCCAGAGAGGTGGTGGATGCCCCATCCCTGCACACGTTCAAGGTCAGGTTGAACAGGGCTCTGAGCAATGCGATCTAGTTACAGATACTCCTGCTCATTGCAGAGGAGTTATTCTAGATGATCTGGACCCAAAATCTTCTGCGATTCTATGTGAAGACCCATAGTCTTGTAGTGCTGGAAAACAGCTGACAAATCCTTGAGAAAGGCACATGGAGATCTCAGACCTAGCTACCTTCTGACACTGGTCAGGGTCAAATAATGTGACGTGTAAGCTAGATCTCTGGAGATCTCATCTGATGTCTTCAGGACCGGATAACACTGGTCCCTATATAACAAAACCCCCCAAAAGGCAGCCTGAGTTGAGAACTAAGCTACTTAGGTGAGCTGCTGTACAAAAGTGCTTCAACCTTTGACATCTTGGACATAATCCAGGAACAAGTGTACTGGGATCCCCCAAAGGCACCACAACACAGCAGAAATGGCAGCAGATTGTTGTCCACCTGATGGAGCAAGGGCTATCTGAGTGTGTGATGAGCAAATCACAACTTTGTTTGACCAAAAAAGTGTGCATTTTAGAGGTAAGTTCTGTGAATTACACATAGTCAAAGCTAAGTATATGTGAAAACCATCTTCTTCCTAGTTAGCACAGGTGGTATTGAACAGGCCTAAAAGAAATGCCAGAAACTGTTACTAACTGATTTTTTTTATTCAAGGCTACAAAAGCAAAGGTTTTATAAGACTCGAGACCCCACAATACACAAAGTCTGAATACTCCATTAATGTAATATATCAAGCACCAGAGCTGACAGGATCTGTCCAAGACGTTATTTGCTATGTAAAAACACCTGTTCCAAGATAACACAGGAGAAACCAAGACAACACAGGAGAACCACACAAATGGGCTTCAAATCTATGTCTAAATAAAGAAATATATAGGGAGTGTATAAAGGAATGTTTAGGATGGGGTCTAGCAACTGCCACATCCAAACCTGATTCCCCACCTGCACACCTGAGTGATGCAAGCTATCTTAGTCTTGTTACCTTGAGTCTTGCATCCCAGGCTTTGGAAATTTGGAAGTTTAAGTCTAGATTCATAGAATAGCGCATCAGAAACAAAAAAGTTAAGTCCCATTTTCAACTACTGTCCAAGGTCCCTAACACAGAGGTAAAACACCAGTGTATATCTAGGTGTCAGAGAACTCCTGATCTTAAATTTTAGGAGAGTTGGAGCGTTGGAGTTTACCTATTGCTATCATCAACTTTATTGGAAATAACATATAGAATTGATCATGTTTCTGAAATAAACTGTAGCCAGGGCATTCCTACAGTATTTTGTCAAACAGCATGAAACATTTTGAACCTTAGAACAAGACTATGTTATGCAGAATATATATTGATAACTGTAAAATAATATGTTATTCAACTATACATGTAGAATTAATAACTTTCAGCACATCTTAATGCTACTAAATGAAATGAAAAACACATTGAGGTGAAAAATTATCTTGGTTATTCAAGCTGGTTTTCTCCTATTTGGATTCTTAGCTGTCTTGATCTAAATCTATAGAGGATGATTTACAAGTGTCACACACTCCAGATAACATTTAGTAATGAGAAAAATCTAGCCTGACTTGAGCCTTGCTCATATGTACCCAGAGACTTCACACATTACAATTCACAAGATAACAAGAAAAACCTGAATGAGAGCAATTTAGTCAGCTGCCAAAGGAGTGTGTGATAAAGTCTCAGCTAAAATCTCAGTAAGGCAATCAAGGTCGCTTCCTACAAGAGCAAGCAAAGAAAGAAAGTGAGGGCACTAGGCCTCTCCCATGTACTTTTTGGGGCTGAAGCTCACATTCATCAGTGGTTCAAAACCTCTTCTGTGCCTTCGGTGCTGGAAAAGTACAAGCAGCAGAACAAGCACGGCCAGACCTATAAGTGCTCCTCCAATTGTGGATCCAACCATGACAGCCCATGCTTGGGTTTCCTCAAGGGAACCTGGAAATATGAAATGACTGAAGTGAGGACAGCCCATAATTCAATTTTGCAAATTACACGGAAGAAATAATATTTCCTGCAGGCTGATAATTACGGTTACTTGTGCAGCTTAGTGGGCCACTGGCCACAGGCAAAGCTCGTAACACACCACATAACTGAGACACATAGCAGAGCTGGAGATGCTTCCTGCCAGAGAAGTCTACAGCTGAATTTAAACTTCAACAATTCATACCAATTAAAGTATTGGGAATGGGAAAGATTAACATTGGCAAGACAAGAAGACCATTCTTTCATCTAATTTGGCCAAAATTATGAATGATTTAAGCAATTCTTTCTATAGTGACATTTCAAGACAGCGGTTCCCAAGCTATTTTGGTCAACAGAAAACCTTCAAATTTTTCTTAAGACCACAGAGCAGCCTATTGTCAAACTTTTAACTGAAAACACTACTTAGTGTGGTTCAGCTGACCAGCCCCAGATCGCATCTGCTGATGTTGAGCCACTTCTGAAGAACCACTGTCTTCGAAGATAATATTGCTTATTCCTGTAATAACACTGCTCCACTTGACTGAATTTTTGTGTTTTCATTTATGCTTTCAGAACCAAAAATTTCCTGCTCTCCTTTTTCGAAGAATGCTATGTGTACTGAGATGGCAATAATCACGTTTGACTAAACAATCACCAAAGAAATCCTCTGAAGATAACTGCATATATTTAAAAGTTATCTAGACATATGGGTTAGAGGAGACAGATGGCTAAGGGACATGTCACACTGACTATAAAAGCAACTAAAAGTCTTGTGCCCCAGTCTGCAGTCTTCAAAAACGTTGAGTGCAATCATTCCAAAAATTACTAAAGTCCCAAAATGAATTGTTTACTGCTTTACCACCTTTCAAGTAAGAACCAGCTATGTATCACTCCAAGTTTATTTCTAATGTGATTACCTGAAGTACAATTAGCAAGTTATTCTTTTAGATGAAAGAGAAGGGTTTGGATGTAAAAGCTGTATTGTCTGAACACAGGCCACGCAGACAGGGATAGATACACTCCTTCACAGTGAGCTAACAATTTATTTCTGTGTGAGTTGAGAAGCACCAGAGTCACAAGCTACCTGTATTCCCCTCTGGGTGCGTCACGCCAAAGGGGCATCCACATTTTGAAAGCAGGAAAGCAGTCTAAAGGGAGGAATACTTAAACTCCATAAGAGGGGAAGTTTAAATTTTCAGGGAAAATTCTGGGGATACCCCTGAGAAAAGCACTGCAGAAGCAGCTAGCATGCCTCCACAAATCAGGGCTCCCCTGCATGAACACAGCCTGAGGACAAGGATTTCAATCTTTTGCAGTCTATAGACGTTTAAACAGTCTCCACAGATTAAAACCAGAGATATATGGCAAGCATTTAGAAGAAATTCCTGCCCACACAGGTTAGATAAGCACCTTATGCCTCTCAAAGTAATGCTTAAGTGGAGAAAGAAACTACTCAGATTTAATCTTCGGAAAAGCAGCTGAAGCATGATTTTCATGCAGTTCTTACTCTTCCACCTTTTACGAATACTTTAATATCTTGCTGCAAAATTTGGATTTTGTGTATAAATACTTTGCTTTCTTGCTATTTTGTATTTGTCTGATTTGTGTCAAAGGTAATTTCAAATGAATAGACAAACACTAAGGCACATCCCAGCTATGAACATGGAAAATCTTTAAAATTGGGTGTTTACAAGAAACACCCAGGTATATCTCTCCAGGTACCCAAATATTAATGTTGTGTAGTGAGCAGGTGAATAGACCTGTGGCGTTGTGTGAAAGGTTCCTTGTTTTATATATGCCCATGTCATGGAAAATGTGAGCTGTCTCATCCCTTGGCCAGGAACAGCATCCTGGGACATACCTGGCAGGTCGATGGCATAGGTGTAGCCGAGTTGCTCCGCAGTTTGGAAGAGCTCATCGTTGGTCACCGGAGGGAAGAAAGGGACCATGTTATGCAGCCGGTTGTGACCAATGGGGGCCAGCTCCTCAGGCCAAGCGTTGTCGGGGGGCTTGAAGCGCTTCATCCACTCATCAAAGATGGCATCGGTAAAGGAGTGAAGAACCTGCAGATCCAGGCATGGGCATGCACATTTATTAAGCTCTTTCAGAAATGAACCACCTTTAAAACACTCGACAAACACGCAAGGTGGCTGGAGCTTTGAAAGAGAGAGAAGAAGGGTAATCTAATTCAGATGGGATTTACAGAATGAGAAACCAGGAAAGCTCATAAGAAGACTAAACTGATCTTCCGCATGGGACATTTTGCTTTACACACCCTTGTTGCTGCTTGCTCACAATAAGATCTTTCTCCAGACAGTTTAACATCAGCTGACATCAAATGGGCAGGTGAATCTTCTCAGGTGAGGAACAACTGAGTTCATTCAGGTGAATGTGCCTTTCAAAATTATTTTAATCTTTCTCGTCTCTGAACAAGTATGGAAATTTGCAGGAAATTTGACTCTATCGTGCTCACTTTAGAGCATGTACCACCAGCTCCATAGCTCCAGGTGCCCATGACTTTAATCAGGTGAGTTTATAGATCTAAAATGAACTAATCCCGGAAAGTTGTTTCAGACAACTGTTACAAATGTCTGAAACTAATTTCTGATGTACTCATGTTTTTTAATTACAACGCTGGAAAAAACTTGGAGAATATCCTATAGAAAATAATCTTTTGTACAAAATTACAACATAGTGAAATGAATTTCACTGTGTAAGAAAGAAACTAATGCAGGAACTAAAGAATTATGAAGGAAACAATTTGAAGAACTACTACGTCAGTATTTGGACTAATTTCTCCAAAACAAAGATTGAAAACTTAAAATAAAGGTAAGAAAGAAAAGTATCTACACAATATATAGATATAATATATAAAGAATTTATATATGTAATGTAAACACTGTGGTTTAATCTAACAAAGAGGAAAATAAATTTGCATGAATTTATTAGGGGAGAAAGGTGCATACGCAGAGTCAACTACTGGCTTTTTATTTGCACAATGCTGTTTGTGCTGCTCATGGCAGTGCAGCACTATTGCGATGCACCAGTGAAATCGCATTCTTTCTATTTCCCAAGAGACCCTGACATTAGATGAACTCCTTTTAGCTTGTACATTTTGAAACAACGAAACAAACCGCTCAATCTACTGCTTTAAAATAACCAGCTGCACTTTCGCCTTACCTTGCTTCTGTAAAATTGTGTGATATAAGCCATTAAATTTAGATACCACCTAATGAAATGATTCAGGGCAGCATGACTTGGAATAGCAGCTCTTCTTCCTAGAATCTTATTTTATCTTTTACAAATTACCCTGAGATATTTTTTCCTTTTTATTCAACCTTTATACAGGTGTGGCACTGTCCAAGAAAAGATAAAGGATTCCTCCTTTTCTATTTAAAGAACTATTTTTTAGGGAATTCACTTTACTTGTTCTGCAAATCTGTGGTGAGAAAGGTGCCTTTGAGCCTCAGCCATTGCCAATCACGCTGGGGGTAAGAGACATACCACAAAGATGGGATCATTGGCAGCTGCATGAGGGAGAGCACTGGTCCCATTCAGGAAAGAGTGGACCAAATTATGAAGGCTCAGCATCGGCGAGTCGAGGGCTCCGTCTGGTTTATCAAAGCCCTCCAGCGCATTCCTGTGGATGGATAAAAGCACCATCAAGTAACCACATTTTGCTGACAAATGTGCTCATAAAGAAAACCAGTGACCCAGCCAGCTCTAGAGGAGTTGAAGGACAAACCTGAAACTGAAACTGGAATTGCGGAAAAAGGGGGGCCTGTCGAACTCCTGCAGGGAAAGGCACCTCCTGACATCTTCCACGGTGGGCAGCTGCTCACCGGAGCCCCAGGGTGGCCTCCGCCGCAGTGGCCCTTCATCAGTCCCATTGCACAGCGTGACCAGGCGGTTGTAGTCATCCAAACTGAGAATGGAACAGAGAGAGGCACAAGTCAGAAGAAGGTGATGACTTGTTTGTTGGCTTTTTCTCACACAGTATAAAGAGGCCTCGGCTATACATGTGAGAGAGCAGAGGTTTGGGATGGACACCTCCTGGGGCAGCTCAGTTCACCTCCCATGGCCTGGGAGATGAATTTACTGCAGGACTGTCACCATGACATGGCTTTCTGTGGCTCTGCATCCTCTCTGGACCGTCAGTCATTTAGACCGAGAGCTACCAGGTTCATTGTCCACAGAGACAGGATGCTTTAGATAAGGCAAGCACAACTCCTGTCATGCCTTCTCCCCTCCCAAGGGCTTTGGAAGTTTTGTCAGGCAATGTAAAACAGAGTTTTTAATTTTGAATGGACAACTTTCACTCCTGAGTAAGGACTATTTTTTTAACTCTTAACAAAAATGGGGAAAAAATGAAGGGAAACGTGAGCTGAGAAAATGCAAGAAATGACAGAAAACAAGTTTTCACTTTCCATCCCTCATCCCCTTTAGCAGAAAAGCAAGAGCAATGCATTGCATCCTCTTTTTTCAGGGCCTTCAATAACAACCTGCTATTGCAGGGGTTACCCAGTAACTGACGGGGAGCAAATCTTTTGTATCAGGGAGAGAAAGAGGGAAGGAGAAGGAGAAAAGCAGTGTAACACTTTTGAAACAAAAAAAATCTGTTCTATTCAGTGTGAAATGAAACAGCATTTTCAGAAACTTCTGAAGTAAACAAAAGCTCTTCTCAGTTTAACTGTGGCAGGGCAAAAGTTTTGTCACTTCAGTTTTCAAGAAAAAAACCAAAGCCCTATTTATCTTTGAGAAAAAGTAGGGGCAAGACTCAAAGCCAACTGGAGCCCAAACATGGAATTTCAAATATATCTTTCTTTAGGTATCCAGAAAAAGAGACTCTTTTGAAAAACCCTGAGCTTTCGGTACCTCTGTTTGACTAACTGCACACTGCCCCTGAGCTGAGAAGAATGATTTATGGGTATTGTAACCAACAGCATTTTATGTCACAGCACCCTGATCCTGCATCTGAATCCCCTGTCAAAGCCCTGCTCTCACACAAGTCAGCACATTCCCTCAGGGAGCTGGCAGCAAGCTCCTGGCTGGCTCTGTGTTGTTTTTCATGTGAAATCTCAGATACTTCAAAGTCAATCTCCAAACTGCATTAAATATATCAGGGTTAAAGTCTCATCCAAAACAAGGCAGCAGACTTTCCAGCCTATCTCTAGCTTCCTATATGCCAAAACAGTTTTGTTTTTCTGCTGCTGAGTTCAGTTGGGTGGATGTTATAGAGAACCAACACACAGGCATTTCTTTTTAGAAAGATACTTGCCAATATGGAAACTCTTCAGACTTTTGGCAGCCATAAATTGGCTAAATCAACTAAAATCCTGTACTAGAAGAATCATCTTTTAAAAATACACTTCCATAATACGAGGGAGGAAGTTTACACAGAACCATCTACACATAAACTGATGGCAATTTCCAGTTTTAAAGACGTCTTGGCTCCTTTTCTGCCACTCACTTACACTGAGAGAGCAGCCCATGCTGTCAATGCCGAATGACAAGGTTTCATCCATATGTGAGCTTGCCCTGCATATTCTCATACCTGTTACAAACTACTTGCCACCGTGAGAACCTGGAGCTCAGGTTGATCAAGCCCGGGTCATCCGGCCGCGATGCTCCAAAGAGCCTGTCCGTGCAGATGTCACACTCATTCCTACCCGTGGCGAAGTTCCAGTACGGCAGCGCAAAGGACTCGTTGCCCATCAGACGCTGCAATGGACAGAATGCATTAGCTGGGAATCGCCTCCAAAGGAAAGAGAAAGAAAGGGACTACTTCAAGCTGTTTGACTGGATATTTCACTGAATATTCTGCTTTTCGTTCTGCATTTCAACTACCTGCATTTCAAAGTGCCACTCCAACTCCTTCCAAAAGATTGTGGCATTAAATCAGTCTAAGCAAAGACATTGCCACTAGTTTCCCTACTGTGAGACTGCACTTCTTTTGGCCATGTTAGGCTTTCTGCCAACTCAGAGACCAGGCAGGAGAGCAGGAGCAGAGATGAATTGAGCCTTAAGCAAGTAAGAGGCTTTGAGTGATGTAAGTGGGTAATGGGTAAAATCGTGCATGTGGTTGGCTTTCGTTCCAGAAAACTGGCTCTGGGGAGGAATCAGAACTTGTGTTAATAGGGGAGTACAGTGCATTTGACTGTGCTTGCTTGCCAGATACGATTTCACCCAAGCAAGTCCTGCAGCTATTTTGATAAGCAACCATTTTCATTAGAGATCTGTAAGGCTGAAATACGGCAACATTGCCAATATAGAAGTCATGCAAATGGAAATGAGTCTATGCTTCTGCAACTGACTCTCAGGCATGTTAACATATATTTGTTTAAAAGGCATATTGCTAAATATATGTATGCATTAAATGTATAATATGTCATATTTAAAGGGAGTAATATTTAGAGCTGGAATGGTATCTTCAACATCAGCCAACAATATCTGTTAGCAAGTTTTACATGAAGGTGTTGCTTCAATTTCATTAATAAATACTGTTACTTCACATCTTCTATCCTCTGTTGTGGAGATGAAGGGAAAAAATCTCCATGATAACCTTCACATCACTGTTCATAGTGAGAAACCATTCAGTTCTCAGCATTCAGAAAGCACTAATTTCACTTAAAACAACAACAACAAAAAAAAAGTGATCAGTGAGCAAATACTCCTGGGAGTTTGGGTGAGAAACTATCCTAGGAAGCAGCTTACCCTTGGCTGGCTCAATAAAGTGACAGAGCAAAAGGGAGAAGCAAGGAAAAGGAAAGGCTGTTCAGCTAACCTGCAGCTCCCTCTCTAGCCACAGCAAGTGGTACCTATGCCAAGTAACAAAGGCAGGTCCTTGGTGGGAGAAATCAATACCTTTGAAGGGCCGGCCAGGACCTACAAATGGAAGATAAAATAAGCATTTAGGCATCAAACAAGGCTGGAGAGAAAGACAGCACCTTCTTTTATTGCCTGGAGTGGAGTTAAACAAGAACCTTCAGCTCTGCATCTTTGAAAAGAGTGCACACATCAGAAGCTACATCACTTACTTGGGACAAGTGAAACAAACTCCTCTGTAGATATTTGCTTCAATGCATATCAAATCTTCACATTCCCTAAAAAGTTGGATATTTTGAAGATTTGTTCTCACTTTAGTGGATTTTGATTTTAAAAAGCAGTTTTACTTTCTAAAACCCTATCTCCTTGCGAATATGTGCATTATTTCATTCTCTTGCTCAGCTGAAGATTTACACCATGTCTCTATCAAGAGAACCTCAGCATTTTCCATGCCAATAGTAATCCAGAATCCTTTGCCAACTTTCTTCAAATTGTGCTTGTTATTTCTTGTATTGTGATTTTGCTGGGTAAGAGGTGAGAGGCTTCAAACCTCATATGGATTTGTTTATCACTGTAGAAACCTTCAAGCCACATATGCATTCATTTGCCATGGCAGCAGCACTAGAAGTTTCCCCTTTCCCTTTCCACATGACTGTCCTGTCCCCTGAAGAACCTTTGCTCTTGCTAGGCCAGAGGCTGCTTCCTTCAGCCTTGCACAATGGAACTGTGTCAGAGGGGCAAACAGAATGAAACCCACTGCAGAGTAGCAGCCACCCTCCAGCAAGGAGATAGATATGGGCTGTTCAGCCCGCACATGGGACTGCCAGGTAGAAAAGCCATACTGGTTGCTGCTCCTCCTACAAGAAGTAAGCTGTGTGAAATGGGGCTGGTATAGGTACTTCTGTCTAGAAAATCAATGAGGCCTAGGAATCTGGATTTGGGAGAAAGCATGGGGTTAGATACCCAAACCTCTAAGCTAGGTTGGTTTTAAAAGGTGACTGTGGTTAGTCAGGCAAATCCCATCCTTAGTGACTTGCTGAAGGCCACAGAAAGCAGTAGCACTCTGGTTCCAAATATCTCTGCATGGTCTGTGGCTTTACCACTGCAGAGCCCCTTTCCCACTGCCACTGCATCTACCTTGTCCTATGGACTGGGAACATCTTTTTGAAGTCAGTTGTTGCCTGACCATATTTCAGTTCTCTCAAGTGAAGACTGTGCATTTTTCCCTGTCAGATTGAAGATGCACCAGGAGTGCAACTGGTGTGCTCCAGATGCCATGGGGTGGGGTGACCAGACCACAGCAGGTCCAAAGGACATCTCCCTTGAGTACTGATGGCCACCAGCTTCTCACCACCAACTGTTTCGCTCCACAGCTCTGTGCCTACTACTGGGACTCACTGCTGGATGAAGCAGCACAGCTGTGTTAAGCACACACCTCTGTTCAGCAGTGGTACTTTCACCTTATTCTTTACCTGCAGAGCCCATTGGAAAAGAAAAACACTAACCCAATAGCGTGTCTCTGACTGAGTAGTAATGAAGCCAAACAAAGTAGTTATAAATACTACAGTTGGCAATCTGCGGTTCCTCTCCGCTTGAACCAAGCAGACTTCTCCAGTGCTGAGTTGCAATGACATAGTCCGGGTGAATGGTTGTCTTGGCACGGTCTAGAGCATCAAAGAACTGCTCTCTCTCCTCTGTTGTCAGGGAGTGGATGTCCTTCCTGACAACTGCTGGCTTCCTCCTGTTGCATTCGGGGCCGGTCCAGCCAAACTTGCATTCACCACAGTTGTAGCCACCAAAGTTTCCTGGATCAAGAGGGAACAATCAGTCATGACATTACTAATCAGGGAAGACAGTGAAATGCAGAAGAATTAAGAATTAGTGCTCCTCTTCCCCAGAGATGTCAGCTCCTGGAAAGGACAGCAGCTGAGCAGACCGGCAGCTTTGCCAATTGACTAACCAGAAGGATGGCTGGCTTGATTCCCAGAGCCACAGCAGGGCCAAGAATCACACTCAGCCAGTTGGGGAAGTGCTGGGTAATGGGCTTGATGCCCTGAGGTGCTCAGAGCTCTGCAAAGCCCTCAGGCACGTGAGGACTCTCACTGAACGGAGAGCTGAGCAATTGAGGTTAAGCCAGTGATGAAGTACTTTGCTCTATTGGCTCTCAAGTACTCCTCTACTTCCAGGATCAAACCCAAAACAGGCTCAGTTCACATAGATCCTTAAGCACAGAGAAAAATCCCTACACAGAACAGTTCCCTTAAGGACAAAACTTAGGTGAAACTAGTGCCTCTTAACAGTGTGTCTGGGTCCCAACACAAACCAGGACAAGCACCAGGGTGGCTGCTGGTCACGCTTTAAGCATTATTAAATAGTGCTGCAATAACAGCCTGAGAAACACTGCAGTACTGTCGTTCCCCGCTGGCATCACTCCTAAGGCAAGTAATCAGGTCGGCTCTAGGATATTAGCTCAAACTCTCTGATGAGATGGAAGAGCCCAGGAAAGCAGAGCTTGCTTTAAGCAAGCTTAAAGCCTCTTGCACGCTGTGGCAGACAGCTGGCAGCAGCAGAACGGCCCTACTGCGTCTTGCTGCCCCGTTTCTGGGGGAGACAGGGAACAACCACCCATTCCCACAGTACACACCTGCCTCCTGCCTGTGTGCTGGCAGGCTGCGGCAGTGTAGGACATGGGGCAATGCTGCCAGGGGCAGGGGGAACCAGAATGGCAACCGGGGTTTCTCTGGAATCTCCACGCTCTTCTCAAAAATCTGCACTGACTCCTTTACCATCCTCAACCTCCCCTCCAACTTTCCACACACTCACCCCACAACAACCATGCCAATTGTTTTCCAAAATGACACAAAATCTCACTGCTCACCACACGTAGTGGTGCTGCTAGATCCAGGACTAACATGGGGATGAGGAAGTGTCTCATGTAATGTTCCCAGATGGGCAGATGTCCCTAGGCTGTAGGCTTGAGCCTATAACCAGAATAACAATTAACATTAAAGCAAGATTTCAGATTGTTGAGGGCTACAGGGCTTATTACCAAATTCAAAGATCCCCAAGGTCACAAGGGCTGTTACCAACAAGGCTCTGAAGCTTAAGCCTAGTTTTTAGGGCAAGGGCTGCTGAACTGTAAACATCTGTGACAGACTCCTGTGAGACCCACCAAGAAGATGCGAGGACTCTTACTGTAGAGTTTGGACCAACTGTAGGTTGGTTATGGTTGCTTCAGAGCCCCTGAGATCGCTAAGTTTACAGGTTATCATGAAGCTGAGGATCAGTGCTAAGGTCAGGGACCACAAGCATGGAGACTTCAACAAGGTTTTGGATCATGCACATCCCAATGGCATCCCATAAGACAATTTCCAGATGTGTGGCTTACATTTTGTCATAATGCAGTTAGAAGCAGCTGGGTTCAGCTGCCATATTCCAGCTATGAGGGAAGGCACTCAAAGCCAAGGGTCTGCATTGGGTAAAGGGATGAAGACATACACCAGAAAAAGCAAGTAGGTTATAGTTATACGAAACAAAGCAGATGGTATGGATACGGGGGGGTAAGCAACACGGAAGATTTATTGCATCACAGTATCCTCAGGGTCCCATCAGAACAGCACAATTACTGTTCTCAGCTAGGTGTACTCCACTGTCTGTGTCTTGTTCCTTTTTCATGACTCAGCCTAGATATTAGGGGCCATCATATACTCCGGCCTGAACTGATCAGGTGACAAATATCAGGAACATCTTGCAACATTGCCTGATTAGGCCATGTATACTGCTCAAGTTTCAGGCAGAGACCATGAACTTCTGGAAAGCATCTGTTGAACCCTCACACTCAGGTACAATTCAATCCTTAAGAGAAGGAGGAAAAAAGAGGAATTAACCATGAAAATATCTGTCAATAAACTCTTTTGAGACTGGCAGTTATTCCTCCAGTCATTTAAGGGACCCCCCTGCTCACAGTGCTGGATAAATCACATTGAAATGCAGCACTAACAGAACCAAAGTCAGTGCAGGACCAGGTTTGTGCTGTCTGGGCTGGTACCAGAACAAGACACTCTCAGTCATTTGCTGAGCCTCTGATGGTGCCTATTCATCTCTCAGGAAGAGCTCTTTGAATCTGCAGGTCTTGATGCCTGAAATAATTTTATCACACAATATCTGTATTTTAGGTATACTCTATGCACCTCCTCGGGCTCTGAGAAGAAATTTGCAAAAGCCTGAAATGATGAGTTATCTTCATGGGAAGAAAGCTTTCCTCCAACTGTATGCATCTGGAGCCAGGTGGACCAATGACTTGTCACCTGTTTGCCTTGGGCAGGTGCTAATTATATCCAATTGATGCTCTGCAGGATTTTCTCCCTTAACCACCCAATCTATGAAGGAATTCAAGTGGTCCATTCTTTCCATCACTTCCCCAGTCACTTTTCAATGGGATATGAGCTTTTACTAAGTAAGTAGGAAGACTGCAGTGGAGATTTGCAAACAGAAGGAGACAATTTCCAGGCAAAGTGGTATTTCACACTGCAATATTTCTGCTGATTGTGTTGAACGTTTTTGTCTCATACTTAGGTCTATTTGGCAATGTTCCATTGTCAGAAACACACAGAACAACAATACTTCATGATATCAAAACTTGCTTTTTGTCATTTTCTTCCAACAGACTCCATGCATCACAGGACTGCCATCATGCAGCAGCGGAAATGGCAAGAAGCTGATGGAGGTCTGGGGGATTTCCCATATTTCAAAGAGAAATTACTGCAGTAATCAGACCCATCTTTTTTATGACCCACCCAAACCACTTTTTCAGCATTTGTTTCTAAAGAACTCTACCAGGCCATTGATCTGGAAATTATGCATTACTGTTTCCAGAAAGTTCATTTTCTGCCATGTGCACTTCCCACATGACAGCATTGTGAAATGCTGGTCTCTTACAACTTAACTTCCCTGTCTGCTATGCTGGTGATAGTGGATTTCAATGGTACAGCTCTAGGAGAGCAGAAAAATAATCTCATCATAGCAGGATATCGTGCACAGTAGATATTTTCAGTAAGGCAATGAGACCCTTTCAAGATCCTTTTGCACACAGGAACCCTAGGAATATGCAAGGATTCATGCCTTAGCATTTTTTCTCCTTCAGTGATTAACACATAGGAACTCAGTGTATAACCTTTCTGAGGCTATGCCAGGGACAACAGAGATTATTATCGTCTCTTGTGATTTCCAGGGAATATAGTGTGGGAGGTCATTCTGGTACACAGGAAGGAGATCATATCACTGTTGGATGCTCCCGGCTTGTTCCACTGTTTCTGGGAATGTCCACTGTACTGCTACTGGTCAAAAAAACCATCTGGGTCTTCTCCACTAACCCTTTTGTCTGGAGATGGGATCACATGCCTTGGGAGATGTCTTATTCTGTACTCAGTCTCGACAACATTTAAGGTGCTCTTTCTCAGTCAAGTCGGGTGAATCTGGCTGTTTCTGTAGGCACTATGGCCATGCTACTTCTCCCAGTGGGTCAGTCCATGGGCATGGCACTGACAAAAATACACTTCTTATGACCTGACACTCGGTATGCGCTCATACACATCACCAGTGTATGCTAACACCAGTCATCACACACCACTGTAGCTGCTTCTCAAGCCCAGGGATTGCCTGAGCTCATGGATTTTTCTACCTCTTAGTGGTTGTAACATGTGGTTGGCCTTCACTCACCAAATGTGACACAAATTAATAACTCCATCAATTTAGTGTCTTTTCTTCAGTAAAAATGAACCCACTCAACACCCACCATCTTCTGCCTTGTTTTAGTGTAAAGATGAAACCCAAGCAGCTGCCATGCCTCTTCCTTCTATAGAGACCAGTTTAATGCCCATCACTTATCGGATGGGGAGAAAGGACTCCTTTTCAGACTTCTTTAGCTACTGCATTAAAACAGGAGTTACATTACATTTGAAACACCTGCATACTTCAATTTCTCAAGGGTAGGATCAGGACTGCTACCATGTGGGATAAATAGTTAGCTCTTCTTTCTTTTCTAGCTCTTCATTTGGACACGCTCATAGGCTGTAGGATATGGAAGATCTGTACCTACCCTGAATTTAATAGGGTCATCAAGGTATGGCTATAATTTAGTATTATCCCACAGACACATTACCCTGCAATAAGTAAATGAAATGTATTTTATAACCACTTCAAAAGCCCAATTTTTACCTTGTGGGATAGCCATCATATCAGCTACATAGCTTAACTGACAATTTGATTACAGCTAAAGAATAGACATTAAATCATCTGTCCCCATCTTGAATATATTGCACCGGAATTCAAAAGGATTTTTTTTTCCTCAAAAAACTTCTATTAAAAAATAGAGTGATGTTCAGCACATGCCCATATGTAAACCTTAGAAAGTGGAAGCAGAAAAAAAAGAATGATAATTATGTTTAACTCCCCAGTGAACTCAAACTACATCATTGTTTAATCACTGTCACAATCTGTACTAGCAACCATATGACTGACTGCAGTGGTTTTTCACAATAGTCTTCTGTACTGAGTTTTTAAAATGCTATACAAGATCTGTATCCCAGCAGTACAACATTATCGTTTAGAACTCAAAATAGCATTTCGTTCACGAGTCTTCTAAAACAGTTTTCTCCTAAACTAAATTTAACTATCTCACTGAAATACTGCTTTGTTGTGTAAACAGCTACAAGTCTCAGCACTTAAGGTTGGACTCGTGTATCCATCACTTGGTCCAATTCAACACGTACACCTTACTGAAAAGCAAGTTAGCACATTCCCCTTCACACATACTGCACACTGTCAGGATTTGTCATCAGGTCATTTCAGTTCAAGAATTTATATAAATTGAATAATATTAGGTGCACCCAAACCAATTGTAGAACACATTCAATGGATTGAAAACTGAAATTAGACAAGAACTAAAAACTTTTTGCTACCTTCTAACTACATCCACGCCATAACCCCATATTTTTTTACAGAGATTATATTTTTGTTGTAACCAACACATTGAGTGAAACATGCAGCATCCTGACAATAGACTTGCAGTTGCTTATTGACCATGGTCCTTGGCACAAAATGCGGGAAGAAAAGCTGGATCTTTCTTTTGTTCTAGTCTTGTTCTCTTTGTCCTCAGTTAAAGAAAAACTAATGTATGTTATCTGCTGAAGCCTAGAAATGGAAAACAAATTAATCTGGTCCCATTATAGCCATTCATCCATATTTGTGTTTGGGATTTTTTTCTTCTTGGTTTGTTTGGTTGTTTGGGGGGTTTTCCATAAATATTCAGGACCTGGACAGATATGATTTTAAGGTATTTTTCCTCAGTGAACAGCTTCAACAAATGGACAAATTTTCAGAGTCTCTTTTCTCCTTAGATACTAAGTTTTTAGCAAAAAAGCTAAATCTATTGTGAAAACTCCGTAATCTCACCTATGGAAAATCTTGGCCCCTGTTCCTCACAGTTCCTCCAGTTTCCTACCATATAGCCATCAGCTGGCACATTCTAACCAAATTATCTGCTACATGGTTGTTGGAGTTCCCGTAGCTTATCATTCACACCATTTCTAAAATATAAATTAAACAGTGCCAAGATGGAACATAACTGTTTATATTGTTAAAGTGCTAGAAAGAGCCTTGGCAGGGTTGGAGTTTGCACAATGCAGGAACCATTCCAAACAGGCAGTTTGCACATAACATTCACTTGGAAAATAAGACACTTGAATAGCAGAGATGTGCACTGTTCCATGTCCCGTTGAATGAGTATATTTAATTTCTGTTACCGTATGTTACACAGGTAGCATAGCTCTAGATGCCTAATAAATACCACATGTCATGCCACCTAAAGCTGTGGTGTAGACAACCAGCTACTGTATTAAACCAAGTGGGAAAAAAAACCACAAAAAAACCCTAATAGAAACAGAGCCATGATCACCAGCATTGTAAAAGCATCAGATCTAATTCAAATCCCATGCAGCAGTGAACTTCTCTGCATTCTCCCAGAAATGGTTTTGTATACAGCATCAAGCAGAGTACAGCCCAGGAAAACCTTCTGAAAATCATGCTTAAGGATACCTTTCACTTACTGTTTTATCACTGATATATTTAGATTTTAAAAACTGCAAGGAGAAAATGGAATCCAAGGGATTTAAAGAGACGAGGGGAGCAGCCAGCTCAGAAGAAGTAAGGCTGAAGGAAAGGACACTACATTCTGCTCACGTAACTTGGGATCCAGTCCTGCAAATATCAAATAACATTGCTTATCTCTACTTGGACAAGCAAATTAATGACTGCCGATGCAGACCATGTTTGTCTCCACTGCTCTTCAATTTACTCCCAGGTTTTGATGCTCTAAATACTTTAACTGCGTAAATATTGGTGTATGCCTGTGTGCTTCACTGTTCTTCTGACCCAGGATCTGTGTCTGTATGTGATACCTGACTTAAGCTTTGGAGGTTTATAAGAACCTTTGAGATAAAAAAATGTGCATCCAATTTTTCTTTTGTTTTTTGTGCAAACCATCTGGAAAAGTCCATTCACACAAGCACTTGAAATCTAGTCAAAGGAAGAGATAAAAATTGATGTATACTCTAAAGTCTATTGTTATTATTTTGAGGAGTTTCGGTAACACCGTGTATCCATTTACGTCATCTGCCACTACCTCTCGGTTTCCAGTTGATAACTGCAGTGGAAAATTTAACCTCTTTGACTGAAATTCTCTGCAGTGCTGCCTTCTCAGATTGATCTGGGCTTTTTCGGTAGTGAGAGCCAAGGTATATTTCAGACAAAACAGTTCAGGTTGTTCTAAGAAACAGGCTGAAGGAAAGCAGTTTATTCTTCTCATGTTAGAAAATTCAAACAACTTGATGTCTTCAACAAGAAATCCCAGGTTTCATTTGAAATGTGCCTAGGAGACTTCAGTGCCTGAGATGTGCCTTTTGCCCAACTAGTGAGGCCATCTCCTGCCAGCCCTGCACAGAAGTCTGGGCTGAGGCTGCAGTTCCTGCTCATTTTAACCCCCCCTCAGCCAGGGCCATTGCTGAGAAAGGGTCCTGTCACATTATCCTGACCTGAGCTCACCTTCCTGCTGACTGCCTGCTGCCAGCATTAGGGAAGTGGTCTCACTAGAACTTTATCCCTTTGTCCAGGTTAGCCTTCAAGCACATCTCCTCCCAGATCCATTTCACATGGATCCCAGCATGCAAGCTCAGGAGCCCATGTAAAGTTACAGTGAGAAGGAGTAGCTGGAGATGAGGAGGAAAAGGATGGGATGGCCTCTTTGGTGGTTGTAAAGACACATTTTGGATCAGTCTAAGATGTAGATTTAGTTAACAAACCTGGGAAGCACCCTGGCCTGACGTCGGGAGACTTTCAGTGTAAACGGCTATGTCATGCTGCAAAGTACTAGTCCATGAGGAATAAATCTTCAAACAATGAACCCTGATCCAGGTTCACTGCACCGTGATCAGCAGTGATAGAGGTTTGAAAGCGGCACCGAAAGGTCCAAAACCCTGTGGAGAAAGGGGATCACTGGCTACAGGGACAACTCCACAGGCAAAGAGGAAAACACAAACATTCACGTGAGAGAAAACACTTCTTTGACCCTGCTGCTCTGAAAAAGTAATAACAGTATTGTGAATATGGAAGAACTTTTAAGAAAATGGTAATATTTGAAGCCTTCTTGATGCTTTATACCATCAGGAATGTCTCTGGCCTTTGGAGCAAGGTTAGCAGACCCCTCCATCCCCATCCCCTTCCCCCAGCACTCATCTCACCTGTGCACCGACAGCTGTGGTTGAAGAACTTGAGGGGCCATCGTTCCCGGTCATCCACATTTTGGAGAGTGTAGGGGCCACTCCAGGGCTGAGTGTCTGCCTGCACCCCCTCACACTGTCCCCTGCCCTGCAGGGACCCGCAGATATTGCCTGGCTCTGTCCCCAGGGCCGGGCAGCAGCGTTTCAGGCGAAGGGCTTCCACGGTCATGCAGACACGGGGAAACTGTGCCTGTGCCTGTGGGGGACAGCAGCAGCTCAGGTAGCCCAGCCCAGCCCAGAAGAGCCACCTCAGGGCTCCCATTACAGCTGGGTGCAGGCTCTGCCTCCCTGCTGAACCTGAGTGAGAAGAGCCGGGAGATCTCTACTGTGGGACAACCTGGCCTCACCACAGCTCCGTGCCCCGGCCAACCGGGATAATAACTCTTGCTGCTGAGGATGCTGGTGTTGGGTGTTTGTTTAATCCCAGCCTCTAATTGCCTTGAATGCAGTTCAAAAGACGGGTGCTTTGACTCTGTGGTGCCTGCCCAGCAGCCACGGCTTTGAGCAGGGTTTATATAGAGGTTGGGAGAAGCCCTCATTAGAGGGATTAGCACGGCACAAATCCTCGTGTTTTGCACATGACATCAAGGGCAGAAAAGATGCCAGTGTGAAAGCAAGTTCTGCAGGCTCTGGCAGCTTGTCAGAAGAGTGAATGTCTCAGATTTTTTTCTCCAAGTCTTTTATGAGCTTTGAGAAATTGATGGTGTTGTTTTAGCTGAGGTGGCTGGAGAAACACATTTATTCCTTTAATCAAAACCCTGTAAATAGATGATAAATACAAGACAAAACCTCTTCTCTTTTAGTTCATTCACTGCAAGATAATACTTTCCATTAAAGCAGTAGCAGTGGAAAACTGAGTGGAAGCGCAGAGGCTAGAGGTGAACCATTAACAAAAATTAATAAATGTGATAATATAAATTTTGGATAGAGATTCCATCTGCCAACTGCCAAACTTCAGTGCTTGCACTGAAAACATCTGACTGGCAAGTAGGGAAGGGTTTTCTTCCTGATAGCCTTTTTGCATGCAAAATAAATTATTAATTGTTTTTAAAGAGTGAATGGTCCTTATTTGCTCTGTAATCCTTTTCCCACCATTAAACTAGAGGTTGTTGTACAGGTGGTCTGGCTGTTAAAGCTTCAGAACTGTCACAGCTGAGCATTTATTACCCACCTGGCAGGAGACAGTGTATGAGATCGATACACACACGAGACATGCACTTAAGTGGTTCTGTTCAGTACACTGACAAAAATATCTTTAAAAAGCTCCTACTTTGCAGCAGTTCTTGCCCTCGGTGCAACTCCTAGAGCAATAAAATTAATAAACAAAAATAAAGTAGTGATAAGTGATTCTATCAGTCTGAAGTAATAGCTATTAGTTCAGGTCCACCATACTAAATAAAAACTGGCAACTCCCCGTGCTTCACTGAAAGCTTCCGCTGCCTTCCCCCTCCACCTTCCCCGGCTCTGTTGTTTAGCCATTTTTATAAGCAGGTATAATGAAAAAAGCCATGGTTGTGTCTGTGCTATTCAATACTTCCGTGGATGTTCAACCTCACCATTCTGCCACAAGAAGTTTTTGATCTATGCAGCGAATTATTGCTGTCATGTAGCTAAAGAGTTCATCCACACTGTGGACAGTGTCACCAGCACTTTTAGGTTCTCAGATCTTTACATCAAAAACTTATTCTTTGACAGACAAACTGCAATATGATTCTACCTCATTTATGGAGGCATAATATAAGCAATAAGCAAAATTGCATAAGCAATACTATGTATTCTGAAATGGGTTTCAACTCATCTCACTTCGGATTCAATTTACCTGGAACTGGCTTTTGTCTGCTGCTCTTGACACTATGTGTGAAAAAGACAGAAAGTGTGAATAGTTGCTGAAAAAATACGTTGAAGAAGCTCAGGAGTTATAAATGGAAGCACTGGCTCAAAAACCCTCTGAACAACACTCCTCCCCATCCTACTCAGCACCCAAATACATCTCTTTGGTGTGTGAAGGATCTGTCTTTGAATCTGTTAGACAATGTCTTGTACCAAAGTTACCCATATATTATCTGAAAGCAATTAAAGTGAACACTCACTTATCAGCATCACCAAAATGAAATCAAAACATACAGATAAGATTCAGCTACCCAATCAAACCCCTGAACTGATGTGTCTAAATGCAAAATATGTGTCCAAGCAGCCCTTATAATCAAAGCTGGCTCAATTCAGACACAGACAGAAGGTTCCTACTGCTATTTGACACCTTATATGAGACAGAAAGAGTAAGCATAGAGAAAGGTGAGGTAAGGAGGCAGGCAAGATAAGGTAAGGCAAGCAAATGGGCTTCTGATGTAGTACATAAGAAAGGAGAAATCTGCTGTTTTCAGAGAAGCTGGAGTGTGGACAAAAGGAACAGCAGGTAGAGGATGACATGGAAATTACGTAGTGTGCAGGGGAAAGAAAACTGTGAGTAGAAGAGTGGCACAAGTGTAGCTTGTATTATGATTACTTCCCTCCATCACAACTATGTAATTTTACAAAACTGGGAGCACACTACAGCATGCAGTCTCTGGTAGATGTAGCACTAGTCTCTGGTTCTCAGTAATGCATTAGCATTTTAGGAGTGCCTTCCCTGGATGAGGGAAACGGAAAAAGGATGGACAGATCCCACATCCTGGCGTCACTGTGTCGCCAGCAACGGTGGTTGTCTGCTGCTGCATGACACGTCATGAGGAATACACTGAACAAAATTACAAAAAGACAGTTGTCTTTCAATTAGTCACTGGGAAAACAGCACACATTGTCTATTCCTTAGTGCATCGCTATCAAGAACTCCGTTTTTCCCACACAATCACACTTAAATAAAGGAGCTACTGTTGGGGCTGCACAGAATCAGCACTATACCAGTTTACAAATTAGCATTAGAATGACTTTCTATTTACTACAGAGTTTTACTATGTCTTGAAAAATGAGTAGTGCTGTGTGTTGGTACTACTGCCCTGAACCATGAAAGGACTTTTCAGGCAGCAAATCTGAGCATGTGAGCCATGCCAATGATCCAAACTGTGATTGCACTGCCTTATCCGCACGCACTGGGCTTGCATGCCACAGTTTGGCAGACGGGGAGCTACAGAGGTGGCTTCTGTGAGAAGCTTCTAGAAATTTCCCCCATGTCCAAGAGAGCCAATGCCAGCTGGCTCCAAGATGGACCCACCACTGGCCAAGGCCAAGCCCAAGCCCATCAGCAAAGGTGGTAATACCTCGGGGATAACAGATTTAAAAGGGGAAAAGAAATTACTGCATAATGGCAACTGCAGATGGAGAGAGGAGACAAAATATGTGAGAGGAACAGCCCTGCAGACACCGAGGTCAGAGAAGAAGGAGGGGCAGGAGGATGCTTCAGGTATAAGAGCAGAGATTCCCCTGCAGTCCCTGGTGCAGCCCCTGGTGCAGCCCATGGTGATGCAGCTGTGCCCCTGCAACCGACGGAGGTCTAGAGGGGACCAGAGACTGGCAGCATGGGGAGAACTCCACACCAGAGCAGGTGGATGCTGGAAGGAGGCTGGAACCCTTTGGGAAGTAGGCTCCTGGCAGGACCTGCAGAGAGAGCAGCCTGTGCTGTAGCAGGCTGGCTGGCAGGACCTGTGACCCTGCAGGGACCCACACTGGAGCAGTCTGCTCCTGCATGACTGCACCTGTGGAAAGGACTCATACTGGAGAAATTCATGGAGGACTATCTCCTGTGCGAGGGACCATAGGCATAAGCAGGGGCAGACTGTGAGGAGTCCTCCTCCTGAGGAGGAAGGAACAGAAGAGACATGATACACCAACCACAGCTCCCATTCGCTGTCTCCCTGCACTGCTGGTGGGGAGAAGGTAGAGAAATTGGGAGTGAAGTTATGCCCAGGAAAGGGGGTGATATGAGGGGAAGTTGTTTTCAAGATTTTATTTTATTTCTCATTACACTGCCTTGGTTTGTATGGTAATAAATTTTACTAATTTCCCTGAGTCTGTTCTGCCCACAATAGTAATTGGTGAATGATCTCTCCCTGCCCTTATCTCAACCCACAAGCCTTTCTCTATTTTCTCTCTCCCCTCTCCAGCTAAGGAGGGCAGTGACGGAGTGGCTTTGGACGGTATCTGGCATCCAGCGAGGGTCAACCCAGCCCACCACAATCTGAGCTACTGGGTCAGGCTACCATACCTGAAACTGTGTTAAATTTTTTAGTTACAATATTTAGGATTTATGCTGAAAGTACAGGAAAATGGTATTTCAGCTACCTTGTAGTCTGGATTCATGCACAGGGTCACCCCCAACAGAAAACTTCTCAGCCTGTCATCAAAAGCTGGCAAAGAAATATATCCATATGCCAGCATGTTTCTGGGATAAGTACATTCACGTATTTTTGTGGCAAGAGAGGAAATAAATAAAAAGAGTACTCAAAGGTACAGGCAAAGAAATCACTAAACACAATTCACACAAGTAATACAGAATTCCTGAGTAGTAAGTAGGCAGCAAGTTCACATTTTTTTTCTCAATGACACTATTGTTTCTCAGGCTCCTTCTACTGTACTCAAGCACAGATTAGTATCAAGCCAGAAAAGTATTAGCCTTTGGAATTTTGGAAAGAATTTTGGTCAAAATAAAACATTCTACATATAAACTTGTGCGAAAATCAGTCTGTCAACAGAAAGAATAAATAAATTACATGATCATTCACAATGACTCTAGAGATAACAAGAAGAAAGATAATTTTATAAGGAAACCTGCAGCAGAGGCTTTCAGACACCTGCAAGTTCTAGGTTTCCTGAATCTCCTACCAAATTTATGTCTTTGGGATCTCTCAACACAAGTTACTGCGCCCTGATGCCACCTTACTCTTTGTCTCTCTGTCCGGTATGTGGCAAAATGAGGCCAAGTCTGGGAATGTCAGAGCAGCTCTGAAGATCTCATGATCCTGCCGTTGCACAGAAACCCTCTTCATATGAAGAGTCTCATCATCTCCTGGCTTCTCATATTTAAGTTATTTATCCAGTCCTTTTCTAATGCATGGAATTATTTTCCTGAAAACAAATTTATATGCTACAACACGTTCACACATTGTTAGAATAGAAGAGCAACTCAGAGAAGAACAGTCTGCTCGGATCTCACGGAAAATACACCAGATGAATGCACCCAGGAATTAAACCTAAGTTAAAGACAGTTTCACAATCTCCCGTGAGTTTTCTTTCCTCAACAGCCACAAGGCTGCTGTGCTCGTACCCTATCAGTCTGGATGCTGGATTACTCAAGCTTTCCTTGTGTCACCAATTTCACATATCATCTTTTTGTGGATTTACCTGTAGGCCTCGTTGTGACAGAGAATGAAATTTATTTCACCTGATGTTAGACTTCTCTTGATTACTGATATCTACACGTAACCAGTCACTCAGGGTTTCCTTTTGTAAGGTACTCTCATAATGGAGACAAATAGCTGGGTTTAGGGTGCAATTCACTTGGCCTGTTTTCTGTACTCACATTAAGAGGGGATGAACTGCACCACACAAGGCCTAACCTCAGTTTATTTATTTCTTGTAAAGGGAGCCTTGGTTTGAGCGGTAGGTACCCCATATGCATGAGAGGTATACATTTAGACAGTTTAATCCCTCCTGGATTCTTCATGGATTCCTCACTAGGCCTTGTGGTCCAGCTGAACTTGCCTCCCAGATGTCTGGATCTGACTGCAGTGGGAATTCCTCATTACTTAAAGACACACACACACTTTCCAAAGCTCTGAATTTGCTGGCACTTTGCCTCTCCCCTCCCCAAGGACACGTGCTAGCTGAAGCAGGTGCTCTGCATAACTTGCACAGGAAGGTCCTACACTCATACACTGCTTTAGTACAGCACATACCTGTGTCAACTCTGCCAGACCTTTCCACAGCCTTAAATAAACATTTGCAAACACATCTTTATACTTTTAAGTCAAGTGTTGCCTTACTGTGGTTTTACTCATTTCTGTCTGAGATAATGATTGAGCACTTCCATTTCTTTTGTAAGATTTTTCTTTCATCCAACTCCCTCATTCTAGATGTCTGAGAAACTTCTTCCGTGATCATGACAGAGTATCATCATTTGGTTTATGAGACTCGGTACTCTGTCCCTTTCTAACTAAATAAGCACACTTTTTCCAGTGTCCATATTATGTAGGAACATGGATATAAGCTTAAGCTATTTATAATTTAGATAAACACAATGCTGACTGGCAGATTAAACTGCTGCTGCGGTGACCACCTACCCAAAGACAGCTTTATCTTCAGAATTATTTCATCAGCTTCTAGCCTGGGCTTACAATAAAGGCATGCTTAGAATATAAAGTATGATTCACTCAAGGAAGCCAGAGAAGGTAAGAGAACTAAATCTCACTTACCCTGACGTTCACCAATACTCTACGAAGGGAAAGAAGCACCTCCAGGGAACAACACACCCCATTCTCAGACAGGCATCTTGGCAAGGTCTTCTGTCCTAATTTCTCTACCTTGATCTTAAAAGGAGGTGAGGGAGCCTAGTTTGAATTCAGACACTGAAACTCTAAACGTCACTGAAATCAGATGAATGTCACTAAATGGCTGTGGTAGGGGAGGACCTGATCTACATAGAATAGATTTATGACAGTTTACAAAATGTGAAGTGAAATAGGTAGGACAGAGGCTCCCATCTCAACAATTCAGCTATGCAACAAATTGTCCCTGTCACAGGGGAAGAAATATGAAGAAGGAAATCCGGATCTGGCTGTGTACCACATTAAAAAAAATCTGAAAGGTAGGACAAGCACAGTATTTGAAATAATATCAGAAATTATAGAATCATAGTATAGTTTGGGTTAGAACCTTACATTCAACTTTCCAGAGCCTATTGCAGTAGACATTCTTCTCTCACAATTCTTATTCAAAATACTAATGCTACTACTTATCCCAATAGAAAGTATAAAACAGAACAAAATATATTCATTCCTCATGTCATGTAGTCTAAATTCCAAGAACATTCTTGGACAAAGCAATGAATGCTCCCTTACTTTAAGCAAGAGGATATATGTACATTCAAACAAAAAACATAATGTTTCCCCTGGGGTTCACTGAGGACTAAAAAGCACTGATGACCATAGCAGGACTGAAGGCTAACATTTCACTTAACTGCCCCAAATTTGCCTTGTTAACGTACCATAAATTCTCTAGTTCTACATTACAATGGAATATGAGTCCTCTATTCCTAGAAAAGCATAAAGTAGGAACTCTAGAATAAATCACTGGGGGGGAAAAAAAAAAAAAGGAGGAGGGAAACAAAAAACAACCACAACCCAAAACTCCCAAGGAATGGGATCAGAAGAAGGCTCCTTTAAATGAGGTTCCTAGGCAGAACTCAAACAGGATAAAGCCCTCCTAAACTGCTCGCTCACAGGGGGCCAGGAGAAATAAAAGACTCGAATGTAAACTATTGGATTCTAGAAATGCATTCTAGAAATGCAGCTGAAAACTTTTGTTGTCTTTTTAACTGCATTTATTTCCCAGCAAATTGAAAAACACCATTCTAGTTTTTCTACAGGATCAGAAACCAAATAGGCTATAACTAAGATCTGTTATTAAAAACATAAAAGAACCTAAATGTGACTCCTGACTCATGTTTTCTAAACCACTTGTATCTGCCACACAAAAAATGAGATTTACCAGATGTCTGTAAACAATGAAGGAGACAAAGTCAGAAATCCTTCAGTCATGAGACAGAAACAAATCTTTTCTACCAAACAAACCCAGTTTTTATTCCAAAGTGAAGGACATTTTACTGCTGAGAGGTAGACAAGACAGTAATAAATATCAAGTGCAGAAATTCCTTCAGGGACAAGGAGGAGACTTTTTAAATTAGGTAGATGTGCAACTCGAGGGACATGGAGGAAAAGAAGCATTTTGCACGAGGAACACCTGAACTTGAGCCTACAGAAAACACCAGGCACAGCAACTTTGTCCCACCACTGTCAGAAGTTCCAAATAGAGGTATTTCACAGTAAAGCTTTATGCTTCTTCATTATTTGTCATGTTCTGTGACTGCAAGTTGTTGCAGTCTGCAGCAGAGCTAGGATATGGGGTACGCCTCTCTCTGATCCTCTCCTTCTGCCCCAGTTTTCATTCACTTAAAACAGGAGCCAAGGATGGCCATGGAAAAAGCATGTGAACCAAAGCCATCAGATTTTGAATCTTTGCCTAAGGCTGAAAACACATGGTAAGGTTTTTTTCCTCTGAATCTCTGCGAGGTATCAACTTCAGTATTTGATGGACATTTAAAAAAGCATATGTAAGTATATCTGTAGTAGCTTTCCAGTTGCAAAGAAGGAACTTTGTAACTAAATCATAAAGGCCTAGGTAGACAGCCTGTATTTCTGTCCTAGCAGGGGGTTCATCTTGAGGGAAGAAGATGATAGAAAAAGAAATGAAAATGGTTCCTGGCAAGAAGAGGTCTAGAGTGCAGCAAAAAAAGTTTCTGTAAAGGTACAGCTAAATGAAGAAATGCCTGAATATTCTGTGACAAAGCAATAAAGCAGCAACACTTGAGATTATTTTCACAGAGCCAGCCAAATCACATTAGAAATCTGCATCAATCCCACAAAATCAAACAGACAGAAGTTTAGAAATTCCAGAATTGAGGTTATCTCTTAATTTTATCCTCTTCTTCCACAGAAGACTTCTGGCCTTACTCAGTGTGTGCAACCTAAATCCCACACCAAACAAAAATGAGATTTTCTTCTTATTGTCCCCATGGCTATCACCGTTAGTATTTCAGTGCTCCACAAAATATTAACATCACAAAAACTCTGAGAACAGAATTGCCATTCCAGATAATATTATGTTTATCTTTAAAACAGAAATTTCAGACACTACTACAGCACATATTTGTCATAGATCCATGTGCCTGGGTACTCCTGCTAAAATGCAGACACTTTGAGGGGGTGTGGGTAGCCCACACCTTCCCTGGCCTTCAAGGAACTCAGAGGCAGAAGGGACCAAACCTCCAGAGCAGCACTGGGTGGGTATAGCCAGACCACTGCATAAAAGCTGTCTTGAGACCACATCCAGGCCCCCCAGCTGAGCAGCACCAGCTGGCCGCTGTCTCCACAGCATCCAGCTCTCCCCTCCATAGCAAATGACCTAGGGCAGAGCTCTCTCTCAGGGTGCCAGTGCACAGGCCAAGCAGGGTCAGAGGTCTGACACCCAAGCTTGCACCGTGACTCTCTTTTATTCAGCAGGGTGGAAAAGGCCAAAAAGTAAACAGCCCTTCTCTTTTTCTTGCTTCTTTGATCACATATCTGCAGGAAATTAATACCCCCCCAAATTCATTCCCAAAGCACCATAAAAGTCTTTGATGAATAATTGAGCACTTTTTGCAAAAAAAAAGTGGTTTTGATATCACACACTCAGAGAAGTTGTAAGTGATCATTTTAACATTTCCTTCTGTCCCTGAGTACTCAAGCGTGCAGTCTTAATGTTATTACAAAACCTTTAAAAATCTTTAGGAAAAATAGTAATATAAGCAGTCATAGTACCCCTTAGCAGTCTTATTAGTAGGGATCTAAGTAACACTACCCTTGTGTGGTGGTTTTGTATGGGTTGATTTTTGGTGAGGAGGGAAGAAGGCAGCCACAGAAGTGGTTTTCTGTGAGGAGCTGCTAAAAGCTTCCTCCGTGCCATCACTGGCTGGCTCTGAGAATAGGCACACTGCTAAGCCAATTAGAAAAGCTGGTAACGCCTCTAGGATAACAAATTTAAGGAAGGAAAAAATGGCAGGAAGCTCTTTTTCTTCCTCACCTCCAAGGAGTGGTGAGGGCCCCATTGGGCCAGAGCCCTTCTCGGCGGGGTTGTGGCCCTTCCCGGTGGGGTCGTGGCCCTTTCTGACACGGCCGCCACAGTCATGCCACCGGGGACCATCCCAGCACCATGAGCAGCCCCGGCGGCCAAGGCTGGGATCAGCCATGCAGCCGGGACCGCGCGGTCGGGGCAGTGCCATGCGGTCACTGCCATCTCAGCCTGGCTCGCAAGGAACTTCATTTGCTTAGCCACTTTTAGCCAGCCATGCTGCGGACAGAAGGGCAAAAGAAACAGCAACAGTTTTTTTCTCTTCTTCAGCACCCCGCATGAGGAAAAGCATTGAGTGGAGCCAGCGGCTGGCGCAGTGCCAATAGGGACCACGTGACCAGCAGTGAGAGGCATGGTGAGCTGTTCCCCAATGGAGAACCCAGACTGAATCAACTTTTCAGTGTTGCAGAACTCTATAAAAACTTTCCAATTGATAGAACTTTAGAACAAACGCCTACGAAAAATTCTCTCCCAAGTCAGAGAAAAGGAAAAGGTGAAGACACATGAGGAGAACATGGCAACACCAAGGTCCCTGCAAAGGAGGGAGTGGGCAGGAGGAGGTGCTCCGAGCGTCGGAGCTGAGATTCTTCTGCAAGCTGTGGTGAGGACTATAATACAACAAACTCTTTCCCTGTAATTCATGAAGTGCATGGGGGGATGCAGAATTCACCCGCAGCCCGTGAGAAAAAGGTACTCGTGCTGGAACATGTGGATGCTGAGAAGTTGTGTTCTGGTGAGAGGCTTGAACAGAGAGAGAGAGAAAATCCTTGCTTCCAGAGACAGAAGACCTTTGCCTTATACTAGAACAGCTCATCCTTACAAAATTACACGCCATGAACTAATGGCCCATGAGAAAAGCAGTTGTGGGAAGGTCTCACGTTGCAGCAGGTTTTCAGGTGGGACTGCTCTCATGAAAATTAGAACCACGTTGGAAAAGTTCACAGACAACTGTCTCCCATGGGAAGGACCCCATGGCACAGCAAAGGAGACTCCTCTCCCTAAACAAACTGAAGAAAGATTTTTTAAAGTGACAAACTGACTAAAAACCCCATGTTTTGTGTCCCTGTGCTGTCGGTGGGAAAGAAAGAAGGGCTGGGCTGGGGAAAAGTGTTCTAAAGTTTTATATTAGTTCTCATTATCCTCTTTTAATTCTGTTAATAATTTTTTCTTTATACTTTCTTAAAGTTTTTAGCCTGTTTTACCCTTAAAGTGTTTTCATCTAATCCTTATCTCACCCCATGAACTTTTTTTTAATTGTTCTTTCCCCTCCTCTGCTCAACTATAGCAGAGGAAAATGAATGAATGATTTTTCATGAGTGCACTGGCCTTTGGCCAGCGTCCAACCCACAACCGCTTGCTTTGTACTAACAGGATATTCGTCTGTAGTGAGTGTTCCTTGTATTGGACAAGTAATTCAGTATCAGTGCTTGATGTGGTGCTGTGATTAGAAAAGGACCAGTGACACCTTTTCATGAATAGATGAAAGATGTTGAACAGAGAAGTAAGGGAGATGCTTTACTGCTGCATTTTGACATCAATATTGAAAGTCCTTTTTCTGTGTATTGTTCTGGTGCCAGTGTATTAAAAAGGTTACTAAAAAAATTAGCCAAAAGCAGGAGAAAATGCCTTAAAGACTCGAAAAAAAAATTTCTTTAGTTTACCAAAACAAAACTGGGTGCTGACTTGGCAGTTTTGTGATGACCAAATGCCAGGTACCAAGAAAGATTTCTGATCTAACAGGGGAAAGGTTTAACAGAGGGCAGGTCCAGATTAAAGGTATGTATTTGAAAATATTGCAGCAAATTACCAAAGACAACCAATGAACTGTCTGCCTCTTCATGTCTTCAAATCAAAACCAGACACTCTCATTAAAAATATGCTTCAGAAAATCCAAACTATTTTTCTCAACCGACAAGTAAAGCAAGGAACAGGAGGAAACAGATGAATGATAAAGACTAGGTGACATTAATTACCAGATTTCCTGGCCTCGAAGCTATTCCTTTGGCTTTCTGCGAAATAAATTAGTTTCAGCCATCTATTGACAGTAGAGGAATAGTGAGGTCCAGGAATTTTGAACTGCTCTCCAGGTTTTGGCAGGAAGCAACCTCTAATCACTCTGTCCCTGTCCCCGGCCCAGTGCCCTGGAGCCACTCTCTCCCTCCCAGTCCCTTCCCTCCCAGTCATGCTGCCCTCACGCACAATTTCACTTTCTCTTCTCTCCTCCCTCCTGCCATCAGTAGTGGGAGACAGCGAAGGGCAGAGGAGGGACCGGGAATGAAGCTCGCTGCTTTCATTTCTTCCATCCTAAATAAAAAGCTTAAACTCAGAAGAGCTGAAAATGGAAACGGGACGGCAGGGAACGCTGCGCCAGGAGCGACACGGTCAGCACGAGCCCGGCAAGGCAATCGGCACGGGCTGCACAAGCCCGGGGCAGCTGGGCCGGCTCCCGCAGCGCGCTCAGAGCCCGCGGGCCGGCCCGGAGCAGCGTCCGCTCGCCACCTCCCGGGCAGGGCGAGGAAAAGGAGGAAAACGGTTCTGCCGAAACCCGGGATCGAACCAGGGACCTTTAGATCTTCAGTCTAACGCTCTCCCAACTGAGCTATTTCGGCTGCCGTGCTGCGCATGGTGAGGTGAGATAGCACTAATCCGTTTTTCCATAGCCGTCACCCAGCTGCCCTCACCCGCCGATCTAAATGAAACAGCCGTCATTAGCCCTGCGGCGCTGAATGCCACCAACGAGTCAATGATGGGTCTTTGCAAACAGCTTTATGCCGTAAGCCAAAGACAAATCAGCAGCAAGACAAAACTATGCCTCTACAAACATCTATGCACAACACACACATCAGCAGAAAGGTGTTTTGGCAGTGGCTCCCTGGATTATTAGAGGAGGTAACAGGAACTAGAACATTATGTGTGACTCAGGAGCATTAAATGGGCAGTGTTTTAGCTTCAGTTTTCCGGGACTTTATTTTAAAGCCTGACAAATTGTGTGCAGATATAATGGTGTCAAAAACAGACATGAACAGGAAGGGCACGTGCACTTTCTTGTGTCCATGGTCTTGCTGGGAGATGGATGTGCCACTGGAGAAGCTCCCTGTGTCCGCATAAATCACAAATCCTGACTAAGCGGTGTTATAAGAAAAATAGTTCACATGCACGTTGCTGATTAGGCATTGATTTCAACGGGCAACAGCTCACACGCTCCTGTGGCTACAGGGAAAAGGTAGAGGATGCATCCGAGTGCCCACATTGGCGCCTGTGGTGGGCTGACATCTCAAGTTTGTGTTGATTTGCACAGCCCATAGTCTAGGAAGAGGCACCTGTGACGGCATCTCCTACTCACACTTTTTGCACACCGTGAGGGGAGAGAGGCTGCTTTGCTAAATTGTCCACTTGCTGCTCCCTCCTGTTAGTAAAACACCAAGACTCTCTTCCGTAATACTGGAGGAATTTAACAAATCCCTCCTTTTTCGAGTGGGGAAGAAGCAGCCTCAGCCCGAGCCAGCCATGTGAATATTCGGTAAGATAAACCACCCTGTTTCCTTTTAGGTTCAGAGTGTATTTTTCCTCCCATCCCACATTCGAGTGGGGAAGAAGCAGCCTCAGCCCGAGCCAGCCATGTGAATATTCGGTAAGATAAACCACCCTGTTTCCTTTTAGGTTCAGAGTGTATTTTTCCTCCCATCCCACATTTGTGGGTTCTTCAGGAGCTGATATATTTTCAGGAGTCAAAGACCTGTTTTCAGAAGTACAAAGGCTGAAAACTGAGCCAGCAGTTTAGTGACTGAAAACAAAAAGTCTTTACAAAAAAAAATCAGTTAGGGAGAGGTTAAAAAAAACCACCCACACTTGTGCTTAAGAATGTGTGAACAACATACTGATACAAAATCTCATCTTCTCATGATTTTCCATTGCCGCTGGCAATGATTGTTTTGCTGAGAAATGATGAATGTAATCCCTTAACAACCGTGTCTCCTACTGATGCAGCTAAGACAATCTTGTGATCTTTGGTGCAGATAAACTCCAAATGTGTCATGGCACGAACAAAAGTCAAAACACTATTGACTTAAGAGTTTTCATATATTACCACAACAATCAGAGGTACTACGGAGCAACAGGTTATTCTGATTTTTATTTTTAGAAATCCTTATTTTGCCAGATGAAATGGAAATGGCAATGGAAATAAAAACTAAAGGTAATGCAAAATAAAATTAAACAAAAGAGAAGGACAATTCAGTCTCAGATATAGCATATGTAATAAAAGAGTCAGCTTGTCCCCTAACAGAATTTGGTGGGGAGGTTTGTATTAAAAGTTCCTCCTTCTGAAGAGTAGAAAGATATTTGCATTTCATGGCTGTCGAGCATAAGAATACAGTTTTAGTAAAATGGAGCATTCTGAGTCAAAAAAACTACAAACAAACAAGCAAAACCCTCCACTTTCACCCACAATCTTTCTCCTACATCAAAGGAAGTACAGGGTGGACAAACAAAAGGTATTTTCTAGTCCATCATCTTATGACAGTGTAAACCAGCCTCAACCACAGCTGACACCCCTTAACGCAAGCAGCACACAAATTTAAGCAAGTGCCGAGGTCAGACCAGAGAAAGCCTTGGAGAAAGTAAGGGTTCTCTCCATTGCACCAACTGAGTGCGATACACACACACACACCCCACAAACACCCCACAGCTCACAGGGCAAGCTGTGCCTGCCCCACCCCTGGCAGTGCTCAGCACCAGGTTGGATGGGGCTCTGTGCCCCTGCACGTGGCAGGGGGCTTGAACTAGGTGAACTTTAAGGTCCTTTCCCACCCAAACCACTCTGATTCTGTGACTGCAGATGGCCCTGCCTCAGCTGCCCCCTTCAATGTCTTCCAAATCCTTTCACTTGCTGCTGGCAAGCGACGCATTGAACAGCAGCTGTGGTACACCGAGACAGTGAGGTAGCAATGTTGGTTTTCTCCAGTGCACAAGGATTTCAGGAGCTGCTTCCCAAAGATCTGATCCAACTCAGAACAGCAATCCCAAAAAGAGATGCAAACCGACAGCGGTCCCCACGTAACTTCCCAAGTCCACGACAGAACCTCAATCGAAACCTTTGCCAAAGTCCAGGCCTTCTCTCTTAGAAAGTTTTAACAATTTAAGTGACATACACATTTATTCCATTTATTTTTATTGGTGTAGCCTCACTTGTTCTGTGACACAAACCTTGAGAGAATGGACTGAAAGATGAGAGTGTTCACAGCATTTTACATCACTACCTCTGTCTTCAGCAGAAATGTTTCCCAGTAAGATCAGTGAGAAATAAAACCTAAAAGCATCACACTTCTCCACATTGACAGTTCACTAGTTGATCCTTTGTCCTTTTCTTCCTACAGAAGCCAGAAGGCTAATGGCAAAATAAGCTGTTTTCTTTAACAGAAAATAGTTTTTCCTGTTCCTACCAGATCACTCCCTGCTAACAAAATCTGATCTACAGCAAAGCAGCTCAAAGCAAAAGCCTCCTACATTTTTAAAATACATATATTTCCATATTTTAAAATGTGCATGTATGTATTTATTTTTATATATACAAGTAGTAACACAAAGCAAAAAGTCTCAAACACTTGGATGAATTAAATCTTCAAAAATATTTAAATAAACTAGAACAGCTTCCACTAAAAATTAATAGATCCTATTGAAAATCCACTCATGGTGATATCACTTCTTTGGATAGCCACATAAATTTCAAAGCTAGCACCTCCAGCATCTAAACATTAAGAACAACTTTTAAAAGTTCTAGTCAATAAACCAATCACCCACTACTGCTTTCTTCTGTGAATTTCTGATAACACTATTTTTAGTGTTCCAAAGACACTGTACCTATTTTCAAAGATTTAAAATATTTTTAAATTAAAGTTTATGCAAGTTTAAAATAAGATTTTAGTTATCTGTAATCTCTACTCCTAAAAACACAACACAGCCAGTATTCCAGTATAAGGAGATGTGAAAGACACGTATTTTCATGCAACTCACTCAAAGCAGCTGTCACAGCAATCACAAATACAGCTAAGACAGATCATTCCAGCACTTAACTGTTTCTGGCACTGACTTTTGCAAAACACAGAACAGCAAGATGGATATCGTAAGGAAGGATGCACATTTTAAGGAAGTAATCTATCAAGAAAAGTATAAAAATTAAGGAAATATTTGAATGTAGTCAGCAACGTGCATACGACAATGACATTTCAGTGATTCATCCACAGAAGCACATCTGGTAAGCCAAGTATGCGATAGATCATTACAAAGAAACTCCTGGAACCTCTATCTGGCTCTTACTTCAAACCAAGTATCAGAAGCCCAAAAAAAACAACTGCCCCACAATTAAAGTATAGTATTATTATCCCACTTTGTCATAGAAAACTCACCTTCAATAACAGGCTCCTAGACTTAAAAACCCATACTTGGCACTGCAGTAAGCCTAGAAACTTCCTGGTTAGCCTTCTTTTAGAGTGACTCTTGCAAACCAAAAGTAGCATTTTATCAACAGCACCATGCACCTCACAAGAGGTGTGATGAAGTTGGGAAAACTTGTGTTTCAAGAGTTAACTAACTCCCAGGTTCTGAGACTCTTTGGAAGTCAAAGCTTTTTCTGAGCACACCACGGTATCCCAGTCCTGTGCCTCTTGCAGCTCTTCCCAGGGGCCACAGAGGATCAAGGATTGTGCCAACTACAGAAGCTGAAGTGATAAAACCAAGAAGAGTGGTCCCTTTTGTTTGCCACACCATCCCAAAGACAAAAAAGTGGAGGTAATTTTTACAGGATAGGGGAAGAGCTAAGGAATTTTTTTCTAAAAAACCCCACCATCTACTTTTTCAGCATGTTTTTCTTAATTAAGAGAAACCAGTTACATCATATTATTTATTACTAAATTAACTTTGAACAAGATTCATTGACATATTTCTAGAATTGAAGGTTTTTTCCCAAATTGTATATTAAAACTCAAGCATTGTTTTATCTTTAAAATGTTTATTACAGGAAAATAAATGGTGAAACACTGCATTGACTAAGGTCTGCCAACTCACAATTCACAGAAAAAGAAGCATTTAAAAATTTTTTCTCCGTAAGTATCCTTCATATCACAGGAAATAAGATCGTTGGAATGTTAAATGTGTTCCAGTATTTCAAGTTTGTTACAATTACAGCTAAGAAAACAGAATTAACATGTAATAGACAGTAATACAGTAAAAAGAGGACAAAGTTTGAGGAAATGCTTCTGGAAATCTCAGCGAGAACACCTGCTACTCCTTGACATCTTTCCCCCCTTGTTCCCCTTAAAAAGGGGCCCTTAAAAGTTATAGAGTAGGTAAGTTTAATCAGTCATCTATAAAAGCTAATAGTGCACCAGCAGAGAAATGGACGGAATCATACAGGTGCTGTACCCAGCTTTTGTCCATTAATTTATAGTCTTCAAAAAATATATAATTTCTCCCCTTGATTAAAAATAAAACCCAACTCTTTGAAGTGACAAAAAATTATATATATATATCACACTGTAAAAACAAACTAATACAGATTAATAATTCCAGAACTAAAACAAATTTAACTCCCAGTCCCAAAAGCTGCAATCACAGTTAATTATTCTTAATAAGGCAGATTTTACTTCAGTTACACTAATTTATAACACTATAAACATTCTTCACTCCGTACAGTTTTTTAAAATCAATACCTACTGAGAATAGAGTATTGCACCAAAAGCTGAAATTAAAAGGTTCAACTTATAAAGTGCTGAAACCATTCTAAAGTTGTGCCATACTGTGGTTCTTTATTCATCATGGTACATGTATCTTGAATACATTAAGAGTCCAGTGTGACCAATTGATTGCAGCTTTGAAGAAAAGACCATATGAGGTAGAAAAAACTCCTTCAGGTTCTGTGCCACACTATGGACCACCAAGCTGGGCAAATGGCTCTGTCACAGGAAAGGGTTCCAAAGCTTTCTCCGAGTTTTTCCAGTTGTGAAAATTTTCTCTGTACCATTCAACTAATATGGAGACAATGTTGATAAGTCAAATTGACCAGAGATAACAGCAAAACCCAAATATTCCACAGACATCGTAAGACTAACAATAAGCTAATTTTCTTTATGGAAGAATTTAACCTACAATATCAGAAAAATCTAGTTTAAACTTTATAAATTCTTTATGCAAGATTTATTCTAGCACTAAAAAGTGATTATCTTTTTTCTTCTAAGTCATGTAAATTCACTACTTAGAAAGCAGCCAATTTTATGTAAAATTCAAGTGTTACATTTAATCTCTCTAGCTTCTCATTAACTAACCTATATATCCATTTCCCCCTTCCCCTCTCCCTCCTCCCATCACTCCTAAATCAGTGTAAAAGTCATCAGTCTTACTTGTTTTCATTATTCCTTCTTTCCAAGGCACTTTAGGTCTCCACCCTAAGTTGTGCATTTTTTCTGAATTCATTGGATATCTCAGGTCATTTGTAGGCCTGATGAAGTATAAAATGCATATGGAAAACAATCTGATTATACTTCATTAATTAGAGATGCAGTACCTCACTGTCTTCCAAGGAATATTAGATATGCTTCAATTTTGAAAATCCCATCAACATGAACAGGCTGCATTGCCTTCAAAAAATACGTGACAGCAGAGTGCAGCTACAACAACACAATTCAGTTTGTACAGTCAACTACTTGAAATTGACTAGAATAAATATTAATTAGTATTTTATTGGCACAAAAATGAACACAAAACTCACATCACTGCCAACACATTTGCGCAAATCAGTGCATTTGCAACGCAAAGCCAGTGTTTTCTAATATTAGATTTACGTTTTTCATCCTGAAAACCCACAAATTTACACAAAACCCACTTCAGATTTAAAACACACAGGCTTCCAAAGCAGCATAATTACAGTGGCTCATTAGCTACATAAACTTAGGAATACTGAATATGTAGAACCCCAAGCTGCAAGATTCAACACAGAAAGATCTATCTGGTGGTTAAGCATGGCAGAAATTTTCACTTCCGCAGTCTGGCAGATAGGTAGCCTAGTCTAGCATTCCTGCACTACTGGCACTGGCATATTGAATAGTCAAGGTACATGTGCAGGCACAAACCAAGTACTTATCACTGTTACTATAACATGCTAATCTCGAGCAGAAGCAGAACTAATTTTTCCATAGCAAGTAACCCCCATGACCTTTAAGTCGCTCATTATAAAAATAAATAGTCATAAATCAGGTATGTTAACAATCTTTATGAGACCTCAACGTTCCCCAAAACACGTATCTTTATGCCGTTAGTTTTCCCAAGCCCATTTATGTTTAAACATTAGCAGACAGGGCCCAATACACACGAAGAAACATCTCAAACTGAATTACACTGAGAACTCCTGAACACTCACATCATGTGAGGCAAAGGCAATTTGTTCAAAGTCGTGTGATACAGTCAGATAGGATTCTGAAGAACATTTCCTTTTAAAAATAAAAGTTAGTACATTTTTAAAGACACTTCAGTTGCCATGATAACAATCTGAATGCGAACAGAAAGTGAGAATTCTAAAGGCCATAATACTTAAATGCTATCAGTAGACACGTCATTTCTAATCACTCTGGAGAGAGTGATATCTAAAGTAAGCAGAGACTCATTGTTGCTGCAGGAAAGAAATGGATATAAAAGAACAGAGCCAAACCAAGCCTGAAATTAAGGATGGAAACACACAGCAAAAGCATATCTATAAAAGCTACCCATTTTTACCACTGCCCTAACTTCGGTACCTTACAGCTTTACATCTACTTTTGAGATAGCAGCTTCAGCTTAAGATAGAAATCTAAAGCTAACTACACTCCATAGGCACATATTTCCGCCTGTGGAGAATGGGTCTTACTACAAAGCACATCTAAGTCTGAATTAGTCACATTAATGCCAAAATAGTAAAGCTAAGCAAGAGACAATGGGATTCATCTCACTCAACGATGCTGAATACAAAGTACACTGAATAAACTGTCCAAACTACCATGAAGGAAAGATTTAGTTGCTCTGTAGAACCTGTCCTCTTCCCAGAGCAGACTTCAGAGTGAGAAGTATGAAGTCTGAAGACAGAGATTAGCATTGCACGTTCCCCTTCAGGACATACATTCTGACCTACGGATCCAAATAATAAAGGAAAATCCTGTTTTTCTATACAGAACCCTGATCAGAGATGTCAAATCCACTAGCCAAATAAAAAAAAAAAAATTAAGGAAGCAAAACAGCTCTTACTCCCTTAAAAGTATTCCCTCCTTCAGAGCAGAAACACTTCCACAAAAAACTATTTGGTTAAGAGTCTCAGAAACCTTCAGGACAAAACTAACTTGCATGTGCAGCACATCCTGCATGTCCTCCACATTACTCACCTGTCTTTGACATAATCCATCCAGTGCTCCATTTCAGACTCTGAACTGGTCTTCTTTATCTGTCAAGAAGAAAAACAAGCATCACTCTCATAGATCTTGGGCTGTCTAAATATACATTAAAAAAATAGACGGTTTTAAACAAGATTTAAGTTTGTTAAGAAAAAAACCACTACCAAATAAAAAATATAAACCACCAACAGAAATGGTCTTTTGTAAACTGAGTCTTCAAACCACCGAAATTATCAAAATTATTTAGAACAAGTCCAATCTGTCTCCTTCATCCAAGCACTGCCAGAAAATCCATAATTAAACTGTTAGATTTTAATAGTGCCACATTCTCAGACCAAAACTAAAGAAGTTAGCATGAAAAAAAAATTGTAATTAATCATGATGCCAGTTATGTCCCAGTCAGGATAGCCCATGCTGCAAACTTACACAGTCCAGCTGCCACAGAAAGGGCAGCACATCATTCTGCTGCAAGGATCTTCCAACACCCACCACAAGCCTAAGCTCTTTCAGAGCTACATAAGGTCTGTAGAACTATCCGTATGTGCATTGAAAACTTGTAAAGAAAAGCATCAGAACTGTTTACTCACTAAATGGATTAGCTCTTTAGCAAGCTGGGCAATGGACATCTCAAAGTTGGTTCCAATGTTATAAATTTCACCTGGTTTCCCCTCCTTCAGGACAGTAAGGAATGCTTCTACCACATCAGTTGCATAAAGGAAATTCCTTCTCTGAAGTCCAGAACCATGAATACAGCTTAAGACAAGAAAAAGACAAAAAATTTTTGTTAATCCTCAAACAGATGCATTCAATTTACTGGACTGTGTTTCAAGTAATTTTGCTGTTAGATGGTTACCTGAAGATACCTTAAGTAGCTGACATGCAAACAATCTTTACTTTAAGGAAATCCTATTATTAAAATAAGCGTTTCATAATTTAGTCAAATAACTATTATTTTACAAACTAGCACATATTTCTAACAGCAATTACAGTTCTATAGCACAAATACTAGCAAAAAAAAAGCAAGTTACCTACCATTTTCTGTTCTGTTGCAACAAAGATATAAACTTTGGAATAACCTAAGGAATTGAACAACAACAAAAAAAAACCATTACTCCACTATTTTAGAAGTCGTTATTCTGCAAAGAATAAAGAACTTCATCAGTTATGTAGTATTGAGTATTATAATAAGATCCTTTAAATACTTTTAAGTTTTATTAAGTCTAATGAAAGAATGTATCAAGCCTAGAAATGGCAAGGATTTTGGTTTCTAAGAGTAGATGCCTCTATTGTATGGTAAACCTTATCTTTCTGGCTGTTACAAATGTAATATTTTTACCAAAATAAAAGAAGTTTGCATTACTTTTGCACACAGGAGTGCATTAGAGTCTGACTAGAAATAACTAGCGGCAACGGTTCAGAACAAGGTTTAAGCATCTAGCAAACTGCAGTAAATCTGGAATCAAAGAGATGTCAAAATAGCTAACTTTGGAAAAGAATCAACAGAGAATTTTAAGATAATGCGGATAAACACAGATCAAGTGACAGTGTGCTTGCTGCACAAAGATTTACAATATTATGCTCATCTACAAGCTTAGATCCATTCATAATGCCCCAGATACTTCAGAATGGTTGCCCCCACTATTAAAGTCCTTAAATTTTAAGCCATTAGAAAACTACTCAAATTACTTAAATTTCATTAACTTCCTACTCTAAACACAGGAGCAGAATACTAGGTAAAAGTAAAGATTCATCTAGGCTAGTGCTGTGTTCTTAGCGGTAACTAAAATTTGGTATGTGAAGAAGACTATAAGCAAGTCAAAAGCAAGCAAATACATCCCCTGAATATACCCCCAACAATCATGCAACATGTAGCAAGACACAGATCAATGAAAAATGTATTCTAAAAGACATTGCTTATCCACCTGCAGTAATGTAGGTGAAAATAAATTTACTTGGGAAAAAAAAGACCACCAAAGGTGAAAAGCAATTTAAATTTAAAAACACCTCCATAGAACTGTAAAATATAGCTAAATTTCCCACCAGTTCCAAACTCCAAAGAGTACATGTGATTATCACTTTCATTTCACCAGTGTATTTCTATTCACTAAACAAGCAGATTCTGGTATTGACTTAAAAAGGCAACTGCTTCCCACAAATAACAGTTTTAAATAGTTACCTTGCAAGGTCTGTATGAACACATGCAAAGACAAGTCACTTTGCACTACTTCTCACCTCATACATAAATGCTATAGCTCCATCTTACTTATTTTCTGTGCAGGTTGGAACATCCCTTTCTATACCAGACATAATGTATTCTCGGTTTACTTTTAGAAATGTTTTCCTTAGTTATTAAACGCTCCCAATTACAGACCATGACATGTGGGTTAATGTAATTTGTAGGGGAACTCTGTCAAAATATCCTTTAAAAAATAGAAAAAATACAAAACAAAGTTGCTGTCCTAAAATTCACTTAAACTACAAGTCTCTAATTGAAGTTTTATCAACAATCAAAAAATACGTGTTCAGGGTAAGACATGTTAGTGTGAGCTCAAAATACATAATCACATGCTAATTGCAAGAGTGCTTTTTTCAAAAGTCATCCCATGCACATGAGAAAAAAGTAACATCACTGCAACCCTGAATTATGGTACACTGAAGCTCAGAGTAAAGCAAAGTTTAACTTACTTTTTCTGGATACTGATGTGGTCCGTAAACATTACTGCTCCGTGTGATGACAACTGGAAACTGGAGAGCATTAAACATACATGTGATTACACAGGAAAGCATATACCAATAAAAATCTGTAGGTTTCCTGCTGATCAATAAACAAATCGACACATGCACACTGCAAGCCCTTACAAACATTACTGAATTAAGCTATCTGTATTTCTGTCAAACTGGCAAGGGCCTCCAGCCTTCTCAGCCTGTTAGGAGCACCACAAGTGACAAATGTTTGAAATTTCTATTGCTCTGGAACCACCACAAGACACTGCATATGTGTATCTGGTTGACTGAAAACTAGCTTTTACTCCTGCTTATTCCAATATGTTTCACAGGTTATTAACATCCTATTCTTGTCCACTTTATATCAAGAACATCATTTTTCAAGAACAAAAGTCTAAAGTATCCAAAATATTATATGTGTTTGCTTAAACAAATCTGAGTAGTAGGGGTTTTTCTTCTGCTTTTTTTTTTTGCTTTAACTGTAAGCCCAGTCTTAATACAATTTGAATTATGCATGTTCTACTTCTGTGTAATAGTGATGTACTTCCTTCAAGCTTAGCACTGGTTATTCAAATTCCTAATGTTCTCTTTGACAACTTTATCAAAAAATACTACAGCTCAGATCTAAAAAAACAAAAATTAGAAACATCTGACCTGTCCCCTCTGTCTTGTAGTGTATCTTCACGACTCATTGGTGAACATTCTATAACACATCCAAACTACAGCACTAACAATCAGGAAAGAGGTGGCACTGTGTCGACTAGTACTGATTTTTCTTTTATACTCTTCTGTATGTAACACAGACACTTAATTACAGGCTTCAGAGCTTTTGAAGCTTCCATGGACTTACTTGGTACCTTTCCCAATAAGACTGAACAAAACACTCTGCAGCTGCTTTAGAGGAGGCGTAGGGATTTGTCGGACGTTTTGGTGAGGATTCATCAAATTCCTAAAATGAAAAGAAAAATTTGCATTACTCGATTTCTTTTGCCCAGATAAACCTTAAAGTTACAAAAGAAATAAAAATCCCTAAATATCCAAGCACATCAGTCTGACGAAGTCCCCTTACAACAGAAGACTGTAACAAAAGTCAGCCTGTTTATGGAACATAGGAGGTAGCCAGATTACCAACAGTAATATTTTTATACTTCTAGCAGAGTTACCTCACAGCAGCAGGTCCTCAGATTTTTATTTATAAAATACGTTGCTACAGGGAGGCTCAATCTTTTTCAGGTTTATATTGCCTCAGAGAGCAATTGGGCTTCCACTAGCAAATTCACCTTTCAGTTTTAAATAAAAGGGGTCTTTTCTTAAATTTTTCTGTAACTTTATTTCTGTAAAAAATGTAGAATTGCAACTCCAAAGCAAGGTTTCAACAATTCTGACCAGTTCCAGAACAGGTGTCTTCCAGGCTATCCTGACATTTTAATCTACTTCTCACTTGAAGGAGAAAAAAAAAAACCAAAAGAAAGAGGGATACTACACAAGGTGCAATTGGTAACAATCACCTCAACGTGATTAAAACACTCCCTGTTCTTGTCCGACCTTTGCCTCTGAAATTAACTGGCTTTCCTCCCCTCAAAAAAAACTCTACGAGAACTTCTAGTGTGATTCACAAAGAGAAGAAAAAACAGATTAAAGTTCTTTTTTCAAGGCCCAGAGACAGAAAAATTCCGCTTGAAAGTATCAGCCAAGCCACGGGTCTACACACAAGAAAACATCATCCTCGGATATTATTATAAGTCTACAGATGGAAGTTGTGTTGAAGGAACTATTGCGATAGTAAGAAAGTGCATAGAACTCTTCTGAAGTACATTAATATTTTCATGGACTGTGGCAAAAGGCTCCTTAACTTATTTATGCCTTTAAAAAGATGGGCGTGCATAATCTGCCTTTTTACTGAGCTAAATTACATTTCCTGAATTAAGGTATAAATTGTCAGAAATCAAAGATCTACATGCAACAACAAGAAACATCTGAATATTTATTACAGTAATACAGGAATTGAATCCTGTTTGAATTGTCACTACCTACAGTTCTGTTAGCATTTTAGCTAGAGTATAAAAGCAATTCCATGCCTGTCAAGCTGTGCACATTACTGAAGTCTCACGAATGCTCCAGGACAAAACCTGTATAATACACTGCTTTGATACTATCTCTGAGGAGTAGTGACACCATTAATGACCCAAATTTCACTGCTTTAGACAATAAACATTCAATATAAGATGTGCTGCCAAAAAAAAAGTCAGGACAATTTTGATACTCAGCTTTCTAGAAGCAAGCAGTGGTTACTTACAAGTTCCAGTATTTTAAGAAATAGCTCAAAAGTCAAACATTTACAGAGGCCAAGGAAAGTTAGACTCAACTTTGTTTTCGCTATTAAAAGCAGATAAATCCTAGAAAAATCCTCATGCATTTTCAAACTCACCTCATCAGTGCTACCTCCATATACTTCATCTGTACTAACATAGACAAACTTCTCCACATTGGCTTCATGTGCAGCAGCAACCAGCACATTGGTGCCATAAACATTCACATAGGTGAATTCCAGGGCATGCCAAAATGAAAGATCTACATTAAAAAATTCAGACAATTCTGATTAAATTTAGGCAAGACAGGGCTATAGGTTCCACTTGGAGGCTGCAATATAGACCTGTCAAATAGCAAGGTCCTTATCAAACAAAGGCACCTTCTACACTTACTTGAAGACAAAAATCCTTGTTCTCAACAAGAGGCTGGAATCATGAGCAAAAGCTTGTTGGCTGTGGACTTTTTAATCTAAAATAGCATTATCTAACTTTATTTAAGTGGCAGCATAACTACTTCCCATCTCAGCAGTAAAGACTAAGCAAGTAAGAGAAGTGTCAAAAGACAGTGCAAGATGCAGTAATATGGACTCACAACTATTAACGCATCAGCAGCTGTTTTGATTCTTACAACTGTTTCCCTGACCTAAAGACTTTGTGCCTATCAAATCTGACAGTTTCGAGAAGTATTTTCCTGGAGAATTCTTTTGAGGATTTCTTCTCATGATGGACAGAGTATGGTGGGGACTGTTCTTATTAAAAGTGATACTGAAAAGCAGCCATCTGAAATAGGCACTTTATAATTCATTCTCTCTTTTTAGCGCTGAGACAAGATTCCAATGGGACTTATGCCTAATCCTCCAGCTTTCACACTGTTTTTTCATGTTACATTGGAGCCAATTAAGTAAAAACTTCAGACTATGTACAAAGCCCCTCTCCACTGTCTTTATGACTCCCTCAGTACACTGCCGGCTACATGTGAGTTTAGATGGAATTTAAAAATGTAATACAGACAAAAAGGTACATTACCATTTATGTGCAATGGAAAACAAGACAACAGTTAAATGAAGCACTCTTTAAATCAAGGCTGTGAATCCCTCTAAGTTAAAAAGGCCACCAGACACTCAGTCTTGTGATTTGTAGAGACAAATTGGATCCTTGGTTTATATGAAGGGAAGAGACAAAAAGTGTACTGGCATACATTTCAAGCAGGTATAGCCATGGAAAACAATACCAAAACATGCAGCAATGCTCACCTACATGTGTTTGGGCTGCAAAATGAAGGACTATATCTATTTTCTCAGTTTCAAAGAGCTGCTTTATAAAATCAGGTTCACAAATATCTCCCTAAACAGGAAAAAAAAAAGCAAATTATTTTTGATAGAAAATAGTCAACTTCCATTTATACCAAGTGTCACATAAGAAACCATTACAAAGGGAACACAGGATACAACCAACACTATCAACTGAATTCTGGGCCATTTATCAACATCATGTCTAAAATAAGACCATACATAAAACTTCACCCATTTTTTAAAAAATTCTCAACAAAACTTATTTCAGAATTTATATTACTATTAACCTTAGAAACAGCAGTGTGTCCAAAAATACACACAACAAAAGTATAGCGTGGAGCTCCATGGAGCTGAGGCTGAAATGCCAAGCTCCCAGAGTGAGCAAGAGTTCCCAGTCTGGTGAGCAGGCAGGGACATCTAGCGGCACTGCAAAAGGAGAAGCAGATTCCCACTGGGGGGATTAGATTATGTCTTGCAAGGGTTTTGCTGCTTGCTGTTTATTCTGATGATTTATTTTTTAATTGATATAGTTTTTAAAAAGAAACATTATTTTGAACTAAATGGCTAGTTACTGAATTTTTTTAAACTGAAATTCAAGCTTAGTACATCTATGCTGAAAAACAACAGAAACTGTGATTAAAATGTATCTTTCATACAGCCCCTGAGTCAAATTTTCTAAACTTACTGTTCTACTTTCCAAAGCAGACTTCCTTTCTACAGTATCACTAAAGAGTATATCCTTCTTGCTGTCTCCTCAGGTCAGTACCAGTGTTACAGGTCTTATCATAAGGGTTGCACGTCAGAGATTAGCTTTTCCAGCACATTTTTTCCTGTCAGTATAAACTGCTTGCTTGCATACCAGCTGGATGTTAAGCTGTGATCAACTGCCCCTAAAAACCAAAACCAGAACCAAACGAATAACCCAAACACAAACCTCAGACCACAAAAAAACCCCCCAAAAAAAAAACAAAAAAAAAAAACCACCACAGTGAAAAGCTGGAATTATTTATACTGATGTAAGTTTTGTGACAAGATATTCCTACCCTTGTTCAAAAGCAGTATAGCCACATCATTCCTAGTTACTGTTCCCCTGCTTCACATAGGGATCTGACTGTTTAACGGATATCTTGTAGAACTTCAAGCTCTCCCCAGCAATTAAATGTTAATATCTACCCAGGTAACAAGGCTTTTATATGGCATTCATACATTTCATGTTGCACAGTGGAAACAATCAAAGACCTTAGGAAAACAACCAAAAAGCCACTTTGGTCATGCTGAAACTGCACACACATGCATGCCTGCATACAGGCCGTCCCTTTCCCCTCGTAACTTTTATCCCAACAGCTCAGAGATAATCTCTTACAGCAATAAAGGAGTGGTTCACAAAAACATAAACAGCCATGGGGGTCACCAACAGGTGAGGGCAAGTTCAACTTCCAGCCTCACCTGAATCTAAGAAAAAACGCAAGTTTACATCTACTACCTCTGAGACAGGTGCTATTTTAGAAAACTAAACAATATGCATTTCTCAGATGTCATGCAACCTTGGGCAGACCCCAAGACAGAGAGATGAGCATCAGCACTGCCTTTTGTAGACAGGAGGAAGCTCAGCATACAAATCCAGCAAGTCAGAATACTGATCTGAACAATAAATCAAAATCCGTCTCCTGTCTAAAGACAAAACTGTGGAAGCAGTACACCAAAAATCTGCAAAAAGTCACATTTTGTGGAAGAGAAGGCTTTATCACCTGGATAAACTTGTAGTTTTCTTTCCCAGAGACAGTTTCAAGATTCTTCAAGCTTGCACAGTAGTCGAGCTAAAGAGAAATACTACACAACATCAGTAAGCAGGCTTCATGGAAGCAAAAAAAGGCTAACTCAAACCCAACCTAACCACTGGAAAGTCTGAGAACAAAATAAAAACTTATCTAAAAAAAAAAACTTACTTCACAAGCAGATGTGAAGTTTTAAAAGCACAAATCTCCAAAAGATACCCTAACTGCAAAAACTTTTAAACAGATGTTTAGAGCTTGACAAGCCTCAATCTTTTTCTAAAGATCAGTTGATTTTTTTCTTTTTTTTTGCACAGGAAGAAATGGAAAATCAAAAATTAATAACTAACAATAAGCCATATAAATTTCAATATATTATACATTGCATTATAAATCACTTAAAACAGTTGTCTGTATCAAGAAAGAAAACAAGCTATTACCTTATCTAGATTTATAATCAGATAGTTTGGGTAGTTTTTCACAAGAGAGACGACTACATGTGAAGCGCTGCAGGATAGAAGAAAAACATATTTTACAATTTATATACTTGGCTTTAAGGTAATAAAGAGATGACAAATTCCCAATAAATTCAGCAAGATCAAAAGTCTTTGGGGGAAGAAGGGGATATTTGCAAGACAGATGAAAGACAAATTCAAAGATATTTTAATACGTCAATTTTATTCTAAAATATATATTCTATACATTATCCTAGTATTTTCTATATATAACTGCATAGGTTAAGAAACTAAAAATCAGAATAAAAGTTCATCCTATAACGAAATAAATCAGCACTGCTCACAGTCACATTATAAAAACCCTGTTATATGCTATATACAATTGCCATTCTGAAATACTTTTGCACTCTAAAGCTTACATATCAGGTATCGGGGAGAACCAAGCAGCCAACACTCCTAACCCATGACAGTGACTCCCATCACTCGAGCCTCTGACACTGCTGCTAGGTGTAAGAAGTGACAACCAGATAACCAGGTGGCACTGTCTCTTTGGCACGGTCTTGTGTACATGAAGCTCATTCCGAGAGTTCAGGTTAGCAGGGGTTTTTCATACATAAAAATTTAACCCTCTCACAGGTTCCGACTCCCAGCATACCGATGGGTTCAAGCTTAAGACGGACCAGACCTTTCTCTGACTCAAACTGAGCCCACAGCACTGGGGGCTGATACGGGAAAAAGCAGCTGGCTAGAAACCCTACCACCCCCAACCCAAAGAATCCATTAGGCTGGAAAAGACCTGAGATCGTCGAGTCCAACTTATAACCAAATATAACCTTGTTAATTAACCATGGCACTAAGTGCCATGTCCAGTTATTTCCTGAACACCTAAAGGGACAGTGACTCCTGACCTCCCTGGGCAGCCCATTCCATTATCTAATCATCCTTTCTATGAATAAATTCGTTCTAACGTCCACCCTAAACCTCCGCAGACAGAGCTTGGACTGTGTCCTCTCGTCCTGTCATTTGCTGCCTGGGAGATGAGGCTGAACTCCACCTGACTACACTCCTCTATCACGGAGCTGAAGAGAGCGATAAGGTTGTTTTGCCTAAAGCTCCAGGCAAAACAACCCCAGCTCGCTCAGCCGCTCCTCACAAGTCTCATGGTCCAGTCCCTTCACCAGCTCCGTTGCCCTTTTCTGGGCAGCCCCATCCCGGCTGAGGCCGAGCATCTACTCTCACCGCCAGCGCCGGGCGGTCCCTACTTCACCGGGCACCTTCTCGCCGGCCGCAGGCGAAGGACCGCCGGGGCAGCATCCCGGCTCGCTCCCCAGCACTGACCGCTCCCAAACCCGCGACGAGGGCGAGTCACCAGCAGCCCCTGAGTGAGCGCGGCCCGAGCCAGCGGCGCCGAGGAACCGGCCCGGGACGGGCACAAGGGAGGCGGCACCGCAGGACCTCCGCCCGCCACGTCTCACCCACGCCCCTGGGCAGGGGGACGGCGGCCCACTCGGGCCCCGAGAGGCTCACTCACATGAAGCCGGCGCCGCCCGTCACCAGGACCCGCTTCTCGAACACCGGCGGCGCCGCCGGGCCCGCCCGCCCCGACATCGTCTGCGCTTTACGGCACCCGTCCCCACTCCGTTTCCCCCACGGCTGCGCGTGCGCGGCACAGGCCCGTGGGTTTCAGGGCCAGAGTCGCGGCGCCTGCAAGAGGCTCACTGAAAAATCGCCTTCCTGGCTCCCCGCGCGGCCCCAAGAGCGGAGGTGTCACCGCCTCGGAGGCCGCTGACAGCGAGGCGGGCGTGGCGTGTGAAAAGCGCCAAGGTCGCCTGCGCATTCAGCAGCAACTGATGGCCGTCTCTTTAACCACTCTGGGTGTCTCAACTTACGGCCCGGCCCGGTAACGGGACACGTTGCCGCAGGAGCGGGGCCTGGCTGCTCGGGCACGCCCCCAAGGGCGGGCGCGCTCCCTCATTGGCTCTCTCGCCGCTCCCGCCTAACCGGGCGGGGGTGTCACGTGACCCGGCGGGGGGACGTGCGGGAGGAGGGGAGGACGGTCCCGGTGTCTGGCGGGTCCCGGGGATGCGGTGGCGGCTGCTGTGGCTGCTCAGCGCCGCTGCCGGCTGCTGCTGCTGGGGCCCCGCCGCGGGCAAGACGCTGCGGGGCGGCTTCGCCAGCGCCGCCGCCCGCCGGGAGCCGTGGCGGCCCGTGGCGCGCTTCCAGTTCCACGGTGGGTGCCCCGAGGGCAGGAGAGCGGGGGAGCGGCTGTGCCGTCCTGAAACGGGGCCCTTGGGGAAGGGCTGCGAGAAGCTGCTGGAGCGCGGGGAGACCGGTGGCAGCCGGAGGGGCCGTAGGGTGGGGAACTGGGTCAGCCCCGCAGCTCTCCCGCCTTCCCTACTTCTCTCCCTCGCTCCTTCCTTCCCTCTTTTCCTCCTTCTCCCTCCTCCTCCGCCGGGACAAGTCCGATCCGCTGTCCGGGCGGAGCGCGGCCCGGCGGGGCGGCCCCGGGCGCTGGCTGCAGGAGTTGGCAGCAGCCCGCGCTGTGGGTCACTGCGGGAGCAGCGCTGCGCTTCCCTTCGTGTCCCACAGCCTGGTGCGGACACTGCCGGCCGAGTGTCCGGGAGAGAGACGCGTTCTCACTGCGACACGCATCGCTCCTTCCCTCTTGGAACTCCACCAAATGGCAGCGGTGCTTAACGTCGCTGTCCCTCGTCGCCGTGTGGTCTTGGTGACACCGCGCATGGGGATGTAAAATTCTCACCTGGCTATTCCCAATGGTTTTTGTTTCCCGTGTTACTAACTCCTCGTTAGTAATGATTTCTGACTATTAGTCAGGAATTACTTAATAATAATTCCTGCCTACTATCCTGCTGAAAGAGCCCTAGCAGTGGTCCACTGTGCTTGCTAGAGAAGTTTCATTTGCAGAAAGAGATCTATGTAACCATGACAAGTGCCATGTCCGGCAAGGCTGTGCTGGTCAGCCTGCTTTTCCTATATGCTCAGCATTTCAGTGGCTTAGGCTGTTTTCTTTCCCATTAAGCTTCATGGCAGAACAGTTCTGCGGAGTCCTTCAAAATCTAATGGGATGCAGGAAAATGTGACATAAGCAAAACAGAGTAGGAGCGTGACGTCCCAGCACCGAATGAGAAATGATAGGGTGGAGATAGTTTATGAAGTGACTGGAGAACAGTTTATCACTATCGTAGAAGTTAATTGTAGAAGTGCTCTAAGTAGATCTGGAGGAAAAAAGTATGCTGTTTAAATCTGAGAAGAGACTGTTAAGATTCAAGATGAGTGATGTAGGTGTTCAGATATAATTCTGTAAGCTGATGTTGCATATTTGAGTCCAAATACTTCTCTTTCTGCATGAATACCAACAACTATTTTGGGTCTTAGTGAAGGATTTTTTAGAGCCTTCTGTTAACATTTCTAAATCTTAGCTAAACTGTAGTTCATATAACATTTCACTGATCTTTCTTCTCCACTAAATTCTACCTTTTAATTTAGGATACTCTTAGGTTAAAGAACTCTATCGCAATATATGAAAGAAATTATGAAAACACGTTTGAGGATTGTGGAATTACTCAGACAAGATAAATTTTGTCAAATGAGCTAGTTCTAAAATGACTAAAATATTTCTGTGTGTCAAGATGCAGCCTATAGCCTCAGGACAAGGGGGAATGGTTTCAGACTGAAAGCCAGTAGGTTTAGATTAGATATTAGGAAAAAATACTTAGAGCGAGGGTGATGAGGCACTGGAACAGGTTGCCTAGTGATGTTGTGGATGCCCTGTCTCTGGAAGTGTTCAAGGCCAGGCTGGATGGGGCTTTGAGCAACTTGGTCTAGTGGAAAGTGTCCCTGTCCACAGCTGAGGGGTTGGAAACTAGGTGGCCTTTCTAGGCCTTCCAATCCAGACCATTCTGCCATTCTATGATTCTACAGGTAGACTGACACATTAGAGAACGCTTTTGAAGTTTGATTTTCTTTGCATCAATTTGACATCTGTCTTCTATAATTAAATATTTTAGCTGTAATCAATCCATAATGTGAAAATCCTTTCACATAAGTTCTTCTGGTATTAGACTTTAGAGCTAACCCATGATGCTCATAGGCATGCCACAAAGGTCATAAAATACTAGACTTTGAACTAGTTATTGAGACTATTGAGGCACTGTCTTTAACTTTAAAAAATAAAATTTGGGGTGGGAGGGAGGAAGGGAAAAAACGTTATCTGGAAGTCTGTTTTAAAAAAAAAGAGGGAGGAGGGAAGGCTGTTTGTAGTAGAGAAGGCTAATGACACTTGGGTTGTGGTGAAGGTTTGTCTAAGTACCATCACAGAGAATTGTGCATGCACTGGTTTCTTAATGAGATATATAGAAATAGTTTCTGAAAGACCGTAAATACTTTTATTAGGAAGTAGTGGTAAAAAATTAAGAATAATGTGAAGCTGTAGTGCAGCTACTTGAGAAAAAATCTGTGCCACACTATCTTTTTGCTTGTAACTGACATCAAGACAGAGTAGTTGATTCTGTTTTTTAAATATCAAGGTGACCATGCTGTTCTGTGTGTCAGAATCAAGAATATAGCAGTAGCTGTGGCAAAAGCAGCTAGACTTCACCTCTTTCAAGCACAGGAATGGCAGAAGCTGGAGAACAGTATCCAAGATCACAGCTGTACAGAGAAGTTCTCTAAAGCTCAGCTGACAAGTGAGTTACTGTTTTTTTCCTCCTTGCAGAGTTACTGGTGTATTTAGAACTCTGTTAAGTTATCTATGTGTTTAGAATATTTATTTCAGTGAATTTGGGCTTTGCATCAACTAGGACTTTAGCCTTCTGCAATTAAAAATTACTACAAGGAAATAAAATTTCTTTCTTTGTATCACTTCAGAAGACTTCATTTGCGAGTTATGATTTAGTATGCCGCTGGAAAATTAAATCCATGACAAACAATGGCTTTAATGGAAACAACCAAACTTTATGACCAGTTTTAGTTCATGCTCTGACGTGTTCACAACACAGAAAGGGTAGTATTTGGCTGAAGTTTTCATTTAGTCATTCAGTACAGAGATGTTCTTTAACTCCACTTGGAGTAAATGTCTTTCTTTTTGTTTGTTTTTTTTTCGCAAATTTTCCATAAAATAGATTGAGTATGTGAGAGAATTTGCAAAGAATACTATTGTAATATGAAACTGAGGAACTAGAGAATCTGAATGTTTGGGATAGTCAAATGTACAGTTTGAATTGTGACTTTTATTGCAGTAGAATCAAAAAAAAATTAGAGGCGAATTGACGGAACCTGCTGCAGTTACCTCTAAGCTTCTGAAGCAAATGCTTGTAAGGTTGGAGTGTGTAGCCCAAGTACAAAGTAAAAGGGTAATTTTGAACCTGCAAACCTTCTCTTTCACTACCTCATAATAAGTCTTTCTTTTCTGCAAAAATTAATCTGCATCATGCTGCCTTCCTTACTTTGTAACTTGCCTCTATTATAACTTAATGCTATTTCACCCTTTACCCTTGTAATTTGATATCCTTCGTTGAATCTCACATTCAAGTGTTTTTAATATCTGAGCTGAGAGTTATACCAGTATAGAATATGTAGGTTGTCTCTTGTTTACAAAGGAAGATTTCTCACTTGTCAGGAGGCTCCTGTTCTCCAGTTCCTTTTTCAAAGCAGAGAAAACAAACAAAAATTATATTTTCATGATAGCACAAATCTGTCATGCTTTGATGTACAAAACATGTTAGAAAATGTTTAGTACAGTATCAAAGATGAGCTAATCAGGATAAAGCTTAACTTGAGTACCCATCTAAATGTGAAAAACCAGTAAAATACTGAAGCATTGAGTTATGTAACTAGAAGACAGACTGAAATAATAATTTTTGCACCATTTGTTGATTGTATTGGTACTTTAAGCATAAATTTTCCTTTAAGAAATTAAATTAGTATTAGAAGCTTCATTCAAATGTATTTTAAGTGACTGCAGCTTCTATTTTAAATACATTTCTTTTGTGCAGTCAGAATCCCTAGTGTAACAGATTGATCTCCTGTAACATTTGTCATAATGAAGTCTTACACAGATGTCACTTCTAGGGATGTGGTTTCCTTACACTTCATCAGAGCTGCACAAAAGTGCTGCTGAAATAACTGGCAGTTGCTCTGTCTTTCCTGACCGTCCCAGCAGTCTACTCAGTTTTCTGCTCTGTTTAGGAATTGTGTGACTGCAGGATGAGTTGGATCTGTTTGCTGATCTTGGGCAAAATCAGTTACATTTCTACCTCTGAGTCAGCTTACGGATTTGACAGGAAACTGATTAAACACACTCTGTGTGATCCTTGCTCTTGGTGCACATAACGCAGTGTCAGAACTCAGCTGAGAATTGACATGAGGCATGAAGCCAGTCCTGTCAGCTGCAGTTTGCCTTTCATTTGGACTAAGCACCATATGAAATGCTGGTTTGCGTGTCGTCCAAAACTGTACCTCATGACAGTTGCTGCATAAGGACACATACAGAACAATTCTTCCTGGATTCTAATGTTGTTCAGTTCACACCTTAAGAGAACAGAAAATAACTTCTTGTAGTTGGAACAAGTTTATTGGAATTACATAATTGTTTTTCACAGGTAGGCTTCAAGTTAGAAATTAGCTCTAGATTTTGTCTACAAAATATTTAGGGAAAATGTGTTTGTACGTTTGCAGCTTTTTCATTTAGAAAGGCCTTTCATAAAAAAAAACTTGTTTTGTGGGGTATTTTTGAAATTTTTCTTTTTCTTCATCCTTAGCCATTGTTATCTTTACCTATTAAGGTGAATTAATCTGATATTATTTCTCCTGCAGAGAAATGGTTGAGCTGATTAGCACTCAAGTTCAGTAGTCAATGTGACAATGCTTACATTTCTTGTACATTCAGCCAAACATAAAGTCACAGGTTTCATTTGCATCAAGAGTTTGTTCTGAAGAGACTGTGTTTGGTTAACTGTTGTTTTTAGGCAAAAATAGTGTTAAGATAGCAAGCAGGTGGAACATGAATATCTTACGTAGTTGTTTTTAAATATAACCTGATTTGAAATATGCAGTTTGATTACACAATGATTTCAGCTCTTAGCTGTCGATTGAAATGCAGTATGCTACAGTTTGGGGAAGGTCCTGTGAAATAATACTGATTTGCACTTTTAAAGCATACATTGTGTTGTTTATTGAGCTCACATGCAGCTGTTCCTGTTTGGTGCTCTAAATCTCTTTGAAAACAGAGTCAAATACATTTCACAAAGGTATTTTTCATGCTGCAGAAGTACCTGGTGGGTAGTACAGAATAGCTAATCCTGTCAGTACTGAACTAGAGGATGGAAGTGTGCTAAGCAAAGGAGATAGTTTGCATTTTCTGGCTGCTGGAAGGAGGGAGCCCTCCCAGCGGAGTTAAAAGCTGAAAGGTGGGATGCAGTGTCCTTACCAACCCTTGCCCGCACCTGCTTGAAACAAAAGATGAAGTTGGAGGTCTGGTCTCTGGTATTATGGATAGCTTTCAAAATTCAGCCTGTTTTCTACTGTGTATAGTTTATAACCTGTATATGATGCTGTGGATTTAAGTTTTATCTGCATTCAAAGATGTGTTTTCTAAAACCAAACTAATCAAGTATTTACTCCTATTTTTGTTTTTTTTTTTGTTTTCTTCCAAAGTGACTGTGAACCACACAGAGCAAAATCTGACAGTGTCCCAGATTCCTTATCCGGAAACATGGTATGTGTTTTATGTAGACAAGTTTACCTGCGAGGAGAATTATTCTGAATCCGAGGATATTCAGTTTGAAATGGTCTTACTAAACCCAGATGCAGAAGGGAATCCATTAGATCACTTTAGCGCAGGGGAATCTGGTAAGATTTTTTTTCTTAAAATAGATTTGTAAGTTAAGGATCTGATTGCTCAAATCAGTACTTACTGTGCTTGGAAGAGTATGGGGAATGGATAGCAGAGCTTCTTATATTTCGTATTCTGTTTTCATACAAAGAGTAAACTTGAGTTAATTTTCTGTCATCACAGAAAAATCCTTTCCTTTCCCTAGATTGACTTTCCAAAACTTGGCTAACTACAAGTGTAGATGCACAAGGAAAGTCAGTGTTAAAATCTTTGCTGATAGGTGTTTTGAACATGTTGAAATTGTAATCTTCCACTTGAATGTGAACTTAATACTTGATTTTAATTAATTAGTGAAATTCCTTAGCTGTGTGAAACCTGATTCTGTGCAACACAAGTACATGCATGATAAAACATTTTGCCAGTACAATCTCAGTTCAATGTTTAGATCTTTTTAAGTGTCTTAGTCACAGGCTGTAGATTAGGTTTATCAGGCCTGATTTTGTTATAATTAAGAAATGTAATTTTAAATCTTTAAACATCCAAAGAAAATCTCAAGACAGCAGCCAAAGAAACGCCTACATAAAATTGTATCCTTTGGACTATCCAGCCGAGTATATATTCTTTGTTGCAGCGAGTAGCATCACTGCTCTGGGAGGCCTCATCAGCATGTTACTGGGTCTGGTGTGAGGGAAGGGCCCTCTAGGCTTAGTCTGCCCTCCTATACAGAGTGAACCTACATACCCAGGATGAGCCTAATTGCTGTGCTCGGAATCAAATGCCCTGCTGTCACCCTTGGTCTCAAGAGGATATAAAGTGAACAGAGGCAGCTTATTTTTTGAAAGGAAGAAAATATTCACTGGAACATTTAGCAGAATCTGCAAGAAAGTAGCACATTAATAATCTAGATTTCAAGGCTCATAATCAGACTTAACCTCTCTCTAACTTCATGCCACAAACTTGTCAGTTTTTATTTGGTCTTCAGAAGTGAATTCTAAGTTAATTGACTTATTCCGAAAAAGGAGCAATAGCTAAAGGAGTAATTGCTAAATCAAGGGACAAAGCAGCTACAAGGCATCATATGGCCCACTAAAGTGGTGTAGAGACATCCCAGAGAGGCATCTCAGCTCTGTGTTAATTTTATAGGAAAACTGAGCCCTTGGAAGCAGAACTCTGAAGAGCTTACATGCTGGGTAGGGAGATGTGTAAATGTGCTGGATGCATGTATTTCGATCTAACAAGTAGGAAGCAAGGTGGGCTGTGCATGCCACGTCTTCCAGAGTGGCAGAGAACACCTCTGTTGTTTCAGAATTAAAATCTGCATCATTACCATGAATCCTGAAGGTACATGCACTGGTCTACTTTCAAAGAGTGGAAGAGCATTTAATCTCTCTCTCATTCTCTCTCTTTTTAAATTTAATTTTTAATGCATCTTTGGGAAATAATCTTTGCTGTTTTTCCATAGAAAACTTAGAACAAGAGGGTATCAGAGAGAAGATCCAGCTTCATTTCTTGCCTATTTCATGCAAGCAACTAAAAATTATGTAGCTGCAGAAGGTTTTAGTTAAGTCTTCCTTCACTTGAGTTACTTTAGGCTGTGGCCTGGCACAGGACATCTCAAAAATTAAATGAATAACAAGGAAAGCATGGGAAAGAGCTTGAGGCTGTCGCCTTGTGATTAAGATGTTTGCCTTCAGAGATAAGAAGGCCTGACTTCTGATCCCTGGCAAGTAATCTTATTTTATATGGTAAAGGTCTTCTACATAAGAGATGGTGTTAGTGGAATCTAGGATTTCTAAAGGCAGCTGAACAGGTAGACGACATTTTGAAGAGCTTTGAAGTTAAGTATTTCAAATAATGTTTTATTTTGTCTGTCAGCTAGGTTCCTTGAAAGTCAGGAAATTCAGAGAAGACAGGTTGAAAATTGTGGTTTTTGTAGTTGGTTTTCAGTGCAGCTTTCTCCTAACCCCTTTTGGTCTCAAACCAATAATCTACACTCTGTCTATGGTTGGAAGGAACTTTCTATCGTAAATGCTTAGTGTTTGTTAAAAGCTAGTTGATTTTCCTAAAGAATTTTCCAAGGGTTCTTATTCATCATGGTGAGAAATAACTTTTATCTACGAAGTCTTTGCCAACTTCAGTGGGTATCTTTTGAAGCAGAAAGAAAGATTTGATCTAAACCACATACTTTTGGCATTCGTGAATCATCCTTACGTATTGGTGTACAAGAGAAGCAGAATGGTCTGGAATTTTTCAAGACTCTTTATTACCTTATGCTCTTTTTCTTTCCTTTTATTGTGTGTATGGCCAAAATGCTTAATTTCAGTCACAGAAGCTATAATGCTAGCTACTATTCAGAACTCATCCAGTTCTAATGTTTTTCAGCTCAGACACTGAAATGTGTTTACTTGCTCTTCCCAATCTCTGGGTGGAGCTGGCTGGAAGCTTTTACCAGAGTTATTTTGCTGCTGGAGAAAAAGGTTTTTTTAGAGTCTGATTCTATGGGCACCACTAAATTTCAAGGCATGTTGGAGAAAGAAAACATAACTTTTCCGTGAGAAATGTTTGTTTACCCGTTTTTGCTTATTTCTCACTGCCTTTGACCCTTTAGGAGCTCCTGATGGGTTGCAAAGCTTACAGAAAAGATTTCCATGATCCAGGTCTTAAGGGGAGCATTTTATCAGACTACTTCCAGACTGAAAATTAGAGGACTTCTGTTTTATAAATAATCTAAAAAAACTTCGGGAATTTTATTTTAGACAAGTGCAAAAAAAATGCATGCTAAGAACTAATTACTGTTTTCTGTGGTACTTTTCTTTGTAAGTTTTCCGACTTGATCAACTGTGCTTCTTGAGCAACTTTATGCAGAGGAAGGGTGACACCCAGTGGTTAAAAAGATTAAATAGAAGCCGCTTCTGGGTTTCTCTCACCACGGATTGTGCCTTTAAAAAATGAAACAAACAAACAAAAAGAGCTAAAAATGAGTCCTTTAATATATTTCTGACTGATCAAATATACTGCAATTGTTTTGTGTATATCAAGAAACTGTGTGCCACTTTATACTAGTCTGGTAATTGCTGCTAACCTCTCTGCTCAGAAAAGGTATTATTGAATAAAAAAATACTTTGTCAGATCAAATAATAATCGGTTCTCTGATAAAATTCACCAATTTTCTTTGATAAAATTGACCAGGATTTAGACATTTTAGCCGTACTACCACTTTTGGGTAACAGTTACTAAGTATTTCCCAATGATTATATTAAAAAAAGCCCTGCTGTGGTTTTTTTTTTAGTTATTTGCTGCTAGTAGCAGTGTTTCTTTGTAAAACTAAGCTGTATTTCTTTTTTTTCCACAGGATTACATGAATTCTTTTTCGTGCTTGTCCTAGCATACTTCATAACTGCTTGCATATATGCACAATCCCTATGGCAAACAATTAGGAAGCGTGGACCTATGCATGGTGTATTAAAGGTGTTGACAATTGCATTACTGTTGCAGGCTGGTTCAGCTTTTGCCAACTATCTGCATTTCTCAAGGTACCTTTGCTCCTTTTTTGCTTTCAGTCTTTAGACTTGAAGAACAATGTGTTATAAAGATCAGTACATGATTTGCCTGGGAGGGATTGTGACAAAATACAGGACTGACCTTTGAACTGCATCATTGCCTAAATGTACTTGTAAGAGAAAACACCCATTTAAGACACACTCACTTAAAAATACAATCTTTTTATTCTTTCTTCAGTTATTCTAGGGATGGGATAGGAGCACCTTTTATGGGAAGTCTGGCAGAATGTGAGTATGCCTGTCTCCTGTTTCTTGCATATTCCTACCCATGAATCTGTCTAATACATTAGCAAATGCTGTTGCTGGACTATACTATGATCTTGGATCACATAATTGGATTTTTAATATAAAATACTAAAAACTGCTCCTCCAGAAAAAAAAATGTTCTGGGTGTTTACAATAACTGTATTTGAAGTTATACAACTATGATATTGTTTAGGATTTTTCAAAGGATTGTTTTTGTCTCAAGATTCCTTGCTACAAACACTTAAAGACATGCCTATCACGTGAGTAAATCTTTAAATACATTGAAGAGTTTCGTGGAGTTAGATCTAGAAAGCCACCCTTTTTAGGAAACTTAATCATGTTTTATAGAGTTTGTCACTTCACTAACAAATTTAACAATTATTAAATGCGAAAATATTTTACAGCACAAATTTTATGATTAGCATGGTGCAAAAAATGGTTATGTGAAGGTTTGATGCTAACAAAGCATTTTTCTCCACTCTATATAGATATTCTGAGTTCTCACTGGAACTAAATTCCTGTAGCATCCCTTTCCAAAATGCACTAATTTAATCTTGTTCCATTCTTCATTCTCTGTTGTTGTTGCATAGTTAGGGGTTTTTTTTCCTGCCGTTCACATTTGAAGAATTGGGGGTCTTTCCAAGCAAATACATTTCCTTTTGACTGGCTTGAAGCACCCCAGGAAAGTAGTACTGCAGTAGTGTGATAGTGTTGGGGAGTAACAGCCTACACAGAGAAATATTTCCCTTTGTAGAGTTCATTTAGAAGGCTGCAGTTGGAATTATCAGCCTCTTGATGGCACCTGGCACCACAATAATTGCCTCTTTCTTGTTTTAACCGTTTGAGCTGGCAGCTCCTTGCAGCCTCTCCAGCAACTGTGTTATTAAATGTTCCTTCTCAGCTCATGAAATGAAATTAAATGGAGAATATGGAGGGAGTCATAACTCCTCCCCAGTGTTAACTATCCAACCAGAACTTCAGAAAGAATAGCTGCATGTTAGATTTTTTTTGTATATGTGTTGTAGTCAAAAGCCCACTTTTATTTAGATAAAGCAAAGGTGATAATGAATATTATTTTTGAATCAATAGCTGAATTTCTTAAATTCAGCTAAGAAAGTTTTTCCTTTCTTACTGTCTCTGAAGTCGGTGGTTTCCAAAACAGTAGAAGAGCAGAAGTAATAGAAATGTGGAAAGCTTCAGTGGCAATTACAATTCTGAAGAATGGCTGATGGCAAGGTGTATAGTTTCAAGGGGGAAGGTGATACCATTTTTCCTAAATGGCAACAGAAATCTGAGTTAAAAATAAAGGTTAAAATTTCTGTTAATTGTAGTGTGGCCAGAATATCTTTCTAAAAACTATCTCAAGCAATTATTCTTTTCCTAGTATGATTTAGTCTTTACCGTGTATAAAGACCTGATCCTCAGTCTAATTAATCACCTGAGCTAATCACATAACTCACACAAATAATGCTGGCACTCAGAAGCAGTGCAAATGGTGTCCTTTTAACTTTTGGTAAGAATAAAATGTGAAAAGTCAAAGACTATTATTATGTCTGTTGAATAGTCAAAAAAGACAAATTGTGATTAAATCAGACAATTATGATACGGGCTCAGTAACATGACTTTAGACTGACCCTGAATATTGTGGGATTATTGTAATCTTGAAAATTTTTTTCACCCTTGTTCCTTTCTAGCAAGGTGTATGGGATATCAAAGATTAAAGCTGGTGGTGGATTTTTGTCTTACACGAATTTATCTGGGAATCCACTTGAATTGTTACCACACTGAAGCAGAGCAGTATCTATATCCAAGATATGACTGAGAAATGATGTCTGGCTATACCTTAAAGGGCAGGTTATCTTAAGGAATGACAGAAAATAAAATGTTCCCTAGAACACACAGGTTTATTCAGTCATTTTTCCAGTTTGGATTTGTGACACTGGTGTGGCATGCCTTTGGTTCTTGTGACAATTCTTTTTCTAGTGAGTCCTGTCTCTCCGTAGATAGCATTGGAAAATAATTCCATGATCTTTTTTTTGCCCAAAATCAGTGCTGGTAGATTTTATTAAAGAATGATCAAGTTTGTATTTACTAAAAGCTCTTGACAGATCTTAAACAGTAAAGATGACTTAATACAAAAGAAGCGTTTAACCATGTAAACCCTGAGAATACCAAGCATATCCTAGGAATTACATTTTGAAGTCTGTTTTATTTGTTAGTATTGCTGAGTGTCAGGGAAATATTGTAGATTATCTTCTTTTGACACAGTTCCCTTGTATCCATATTAATTTCTGTACAGTGGCAACGTTTTCTGTGCCAGTATTTTCAGTAAATGTGGTGTTTATCTTTTTTAATACAGTCCAGTTGTATAAAAGTAGAGCTTTGCTTTTTTTGTGACAGCAATATTAATCTTGTACCTGATAGTGTAAATGAAAATTACAAATAAGGAACAAATTTAATTGAACTAAAATATTAATGAAGCGAAAAAGAAAGCATTGCTGTGTATAGTGCCCAGTCTCTAGTTTCTGAACCAAACTTACAATTTACACAGTGTAAGAATCAATTTTTCTTTTACATCTCTGCTACGCCAGTACAATGAGTCGGATCCCAACACCAACTTTAAAATTGTTCATTAAGTCCAAAACTTCCTAGGTCTAAAGCTAACAATCACCCAGAAAGAAGTCTTCAGGTTTTTCTACTGTCAGTAGTGCTGCAGCAAGGCTACAAATAAAGGCTTTAATGTATTCTAGCTTAAAGTTTTCTTTATTCTGATGCAGCTTCAAAAACAAGTTTGAGACACTGATTAAGAATGTAACTTTATGGAGTATGTGTTAATTGTTCCCAAACAGAGGTAAAAATGGACGTAGCAAAATGAGGCAAAGGTACTTAGCATTTAATAAAATGAAGTACAGACAAGTTGTTGATCTAAATGAAGTTTGTGTTAGGGTTATTCATTATATTTTCCCCTTTAAGTATCTCAGAATGGAATTTGTCCTAAGTATTTGTGCTTTCTTCTGGAAGCTACAGCATCCTCAAGACGAAGTGCAGTTAATTTAAAGTACAATGTAACTATCTGATTTTTGAACAAAAGTTCTTCAGAGCAAAGAAAGGAGTTCATTTCATTATGTTGCATATTTGCGCTATGATTAACATACATATGATTTTAGTTCTTCAGCATTTATAAGTCTGTTTACGCAGATGGACTCCTGAGCCCAGACTGCTGTGACACAAGAGTGGGATTTGGAAAGACGTGGCACTGCGCCCGTGTTCTTGCAGAACTGCAGCATAACTGGAGGAAATCTGATAGTGATCTGTTTGGTCACTGAGAACTCCACAAAATAGCTGCATTTTGTGGCAAAGCAACCTCAGCTAATCTAACTCATCAAAATTAAAAGATGTTACAGAGGCATAAGCATCCATCCTTCATTTGTGGGTATATAGAGCATTTCTCTTTGCTATAGGAAAAAAACCCAAAACTTCTTTCTTTTGTAATTTTATTCATTTTTCTTTTGTTTTCAATAGTGTGTGACATAGTCTCACAGATACAAATGCTGTATTTATTGTTGAGTCTGTGTATGGGTTGGACAATAGGCAGAATGAAGAAATCTCATGGCAGACCTCTTCAGTGGGATTCCAGTCCAACATCTACTGGCATTGCTGTAGTAGTTGTTGTTACGCAGGTTTGTATTTCATATTCATTCTTACACTGAAGTATACAGCTGCTATTAAGTATGACAGAACTGTGAACCAAATAATTTCAATATTTTAATTTTATGAGGGAGGGAGTATCAAGACTGGAAAAAAGCCCACAGCATAATGTGCACCCAGTATGTCTAATAGGTAACACCACCTTCTCTTTACTTTAACAGTTTAAGGTGCAGCTCCACAATATGTTTTTGTCTAGCAGTAAAACCACTTAAGAGGTTCCCACAGTTTTCCAAACTCCTGATTGTGCCAGTTGTTTGTAGCATTATGCTGTGAACCAGATTAGTGGAATGATCTAGACTGAAAAAATATGTAAAAACACTTTTTTTTGCACAGTCATTTTATTGATCTGATTTGTGATGTGGTCCTACAAATAGCTGTAATCAGTACAGCTGAGGCATTGTGAACTACATTATGCGAGTTGACAACCAGCAGCATGAGAGGAAAGACAAGAAAAGCTGCTGTGACAAAGTCTTTGTCATGAAAAAGGGAAATCATCAGTGCCCTCCTTTTGGAAGCACTCAAATAGAATGTCTAATGGTGCTTTCAATCAATATAAGGAAGGGAATTCTTGAAAGGTTCATATGCAGGATTGGTCTTGCAAATATACAAATGGTCTGACACATAATTTCATTCAAATACTTTCCATTAGTATAAATTAGAAAGTTAAGTAAACCAGTAACTTAAAAGTAAATTGTAATGGAAATCATTCAACCTTGGTGGTGCCTTTTGTAAACAAATTTTTTTAAATCACGTCGTAAAGACAAAAACCATTGAGAAAGAGAAGAGCAGGGAGAAACTGGAGACAGTAATGAGGAAGAGATTATACTGAAGATTTTTGTGCCATTTGGGTAGTATCTATAATTAGTGCTGCTTCTAAACTAAATAAGTGGACTTCTAGAACATTAGGAATAGCTGGGAGCTGGCATTTCTTGCTAATTAAGAATAGAAACCAAAGGCTATTAAGGTCAGTGGGACTGTTGAAATTTAAAGGTGGGTGTCAAAGTAAGGTGGAATGAACCTATCTAGCACCAGAAATTTTACATGCTGGTAGTAAAGAAGACTTCTAAAGTATTTAATTTCATTCATGCCTCTGCACTTGTGCATATATATGAGTTTGTTAGTACTCTGCCACTTGAGACTGGAAAGTTTTTTATTGTTGTTTCCCTTTATTATACATAGAAAAGACACTCAAGTATAATCAGCTTGAGCTTATTTTGGTTGTTACTTACGGAAAAGTGGGGCAGGCATCATACATATGAGCTGCTTCCCCCAAGACTGGTCCATTACACATCTTTTGGCTCTTGGAGCAGCACTGGAGCATTAGCACAAAGTTGTCGTCTTACGTTTCACCAGCTTTACCCCATCTCCTTGTGGTACCATTGGGAATGTCAGGTTCGGCAGGAGTCTTGTAGGAACACAATATGGATATTGGGGTCATTCCCTGGGTGGTTTTGCACCCCCATATCAGTGTCTACTGTCTCCAGCAAAATTTCCTTCACACCAAGAGTATCCCTTCTGGAGAGGGTATTTTCTGTCTTGTGGGTCAGTACATATGAAATACACCTTCTGCCAGATTTGTTCTCCTCAATACAGAGTGCAGCTGTTGAGCTCAGGGAAACAGGATTTAGACTATTGCCTCTCTCAAAGATGGTGAGTTCAAGAGTTCATCTCTGGATTAGTCAGTTGTTCACTGGTCTGTCTAGATTGACATGGGTGTTTGACCTGCTGTAATCAATCAATGGGCACTTTTAATGAGTAAAAACCTAGAATAACCTTCTTCCTGTTCTGAATTTTCCCAGAGATCTTTATGGGAGAACCAGCTTCCTCCTATGCCAGAGATGGGACAGACTTTATGTGGGTAAATCAGAGATGTTCTGAGGACTTGCTGTGGAGGCTGCTGGAAGTCATGTGCATTTACCTAATGCAGCAGATAGAGGCTGCACCGTGTTAGTTTTATTGACATTCTCCTGTACCTGTCCTCATCTCGAGGGAAGTCAAGAAGGTGGACAGCCTGAGAAAACACGTTATTCTTCAACTTAAATAACAGTTTTGGCTTGCAAACTATCTGAGCCTGTTTGCCTACTACTAGTTCAAATTACTCAGCAAATTTTCAGGGGTTTTTCTCCTCTTTGTACTGATGCTATGGATTTTTTCTTTTTGTTCTTTCAGAAGCACTAGCAATTTCCTGGGCTATGTTTATGGGTTGCCTTCAGTGTCGGGTGGACACAGCCTCGTAGTCAGCAAATGTCTTGTGGTCTTTGCAGCTGCAAAGAGGTAACATCTCAAAGGAGGAATAAGTCTGCCATTTAGCATCTCCCTTTGCCTTAACTTGTTCTTTATTTCAGGCACAGAACAAAAGATTCCCAGGCTGCTGTGCAGTCATTAAAAATTCCCCTTTCTGCTGCTGAGGCACAGACCTTGTACAGAACTTTATTGATGGCAGACCCTTCCCATCACATAGACCTGAGCAGTTTCAGCTTTCAGGGCTGACCAGACTGGAGGCAATGATTCTGGGAAGATAGCTGATTGCTCTGAACCTGATCAAAATGGCATAGAATCTTACTGCATTAGACATCACACTACGCAGGGGTTCTTAGATGTGCTCAGAATGAGCTCTACCTCTGACCTTAGATCTAAACCATTTTTTGCTGTACTGGCATTGTGTGACATCAGATACCTGAGTACTAGATATGGTTAGAAACAGCTAGTTGGCCTTGCTGCTCCTTCTAATTTCCCTTTTGCTTCCCCCTTCTCCTTGCCTCTCAGGGGTGATCTGTCCCATGAGAACCTGTCTTTGCTGGAGATTGATACGTTATCTTGGCTTTTCATAAAGTCGATGTTGGCATAGTGAAAGGAAGGAGGAGTTCTGCCATAATTGTTTCCTCATGACATAAAGGAAGAGTGTCTGGTTCTTCTTCATATGGATGTGGAGGTTCAGCTTGTGTATCTGGAACATCAGGATGATATCCATGGCCGTCATTCCTCTAGTATTTGAAAAGGAAGGCCAGTACTGGACAATGATTGGTGTCCACTGTGAGCCAGGATAGGTCAGCATTATGACCAGGTAAAGTCAGGCATTTTAAACAGTGAATTATGTAAATAAGAAGACGGTCATTCTATTTCACCTTTTGAAGAAGCAGTTGTGACTTTAATGTTGGACATAGCTAGTGTGAGTCAGCTCTCTAGCTGCCTCTTTCATCCAGTTCTTTTGTCTACAGCCTAAGCACAGTTGTTCTTCTGGATAACAATTAGAATTGTCCCCCCTGATTTCTTCTCAGAGCTGTAACATAGTTCTGCTCACTGCCAACAAAAGGTGTCTCTGATGTCTACTTCAGCAGGTTGATGTCTGGTGGTTTTCAGTTTGTTCCTGATGCTGTAGCTAAGTGAGCTGATACTTGCCTTTCTGTGGTCAGGGTAAGGTGCTTCAGGGTTCTTTGACCTTGATTTCTCAACCAAATTTTAATTACTAACTAAAGAGATTTGAACTTCAACATCATACTTGTCTATGAAAGCTCTTCTTCATTCAGAACAGATTGCCTAATGCATTTTTACCTAGAAACACTCGATAGCACATATTTCTCTTTTATAGGCTCCTGCTTTTCCCAGGTGAGTGAGAACAGCCCCAGCTCATAGTAAGAGCACTGATACATTCACCTTGTCCAAGTTTACACTGTGTTGCACTGACAGTTCCGCCTCTGCCTTCTGCTTATTTTGGAATAATCTAATGAAGCTGAAGGAAACTGGACTTCTGTGATCTCACATTCATGTCACTCTACACAGCCTTTCATCAACTGATGTTTTGTTGTTTACACTCTTTAAAGGGCTGGTCTAGAACACACTCTACTGTCAGACTCCATTATCCTATGAGAATTTGGGCTTTGTTCTCATGATTCCTTTACTCCAGCTCTTTGTCATCTTCTTATGAAAGTGGCTTTCTTCTTTGCTGTTAGTCTTGGTGTAGACTAAGGAAAATTTAGACCTTCATGAGCTCTGGTTTTTAAGGTAAGGTAGATTCCAGGGATATTTTCTTCTTGGAGCAGTATCACAGTTCTGTCTCCATCAGCCTATATGGCTTCCCCTCGGACACTTGCTTGAGTCAGGAAGATTCTATACATAGGTTCAGGGAGTCTTTAATTTTCTCAAGCAGAATATGTACAGTCCAGAGAAGTTAAATACTTTGGCTGTTCCCAAATGTAAATATCAAAAGGGAAAATGCTCACAAGACTGCAGTGATTCTGTAACTGGTAGAACCCTTGTTTGTTGTCTGAGCATGTTCTAACTGGACTGAAATAACTTCTGTGATAGGAATTCATCAATTTCATGCCAAAACTAGTGCTGTAGACACGTTACCAAACACTGTGCTGTATCTCAGGGCATCGGGAGCAGTTTAGTCTTACTCTTTGACAGAATTCTCAGTCAAGTAATTTGATAATTTGAAGACATTTGCTTGAAAATACTCTTTCTGAGCATTATGGTGAGAATATTTGAAGCCTGTTGGTCAGATTGTTTGCTAGTAATCAGTGATGTTGAAGACGCACATGCTTTACATCTGTCCTTCTCCCATCCTTCCATTTTCCATCCAGGTGGTTGAGGAGTGACTGAAGTGACAGCAGCTGTGAAATGACAGGGCTGTGTCCCCCCTAGGTAAGGGAGTGGGAAAGCAGGAGAGTACTCTGAGGATATTCTAAGCAAAACTTATTCTAATACTCAACTGGTGAGACTCAAGGCCATCCACCTTTGGAAGGCACAGGTGGATTACACGTTTTTAAGAAGTTCATATTAGTAACCTTTTTGTCTTTATGTAGCGAGAAAGCCTTTGAATATGTTCAGAAAGGAGTCTTACTAATTTATATTTCTAAATTGAGCCATACAATGTCTGCTTCTGAAGGCCTTCAGAGCTACTTCACTCATAAATCAAATTTGCCTACCTTTCTTCAGAAAACCTGCTTTATTAGGCACCTGAAGCCTCAGCACAAGTTAGATATTTGCAGTAGGTGGACTGGATTCCAGTGTATATTCAAGTTCTAAAATGCCATTCAGCTGCTACATAATGCTCTGAGCATCTAAACTTTATGTGTATTCTAATTTATAGTGTTAGCATTCCCAAAGTCTTGGAAAGGTGTTCTTCTGCAAGAGACATTTTTGTATGCAACTCGTTGGCGCCTGCCTTCTTCACAACTAAGATTCAGAAACTAGGCACTTGTTAGTCTGTTTTTCCTTGGAGAATATCAATATTATTTCTCACAGTGCTCCCAGAAAATTGGATTCTACAGCAGATGGATGCAATGCTGGGAGTTAAGGAGGGGGTTACTTTACGTAGTTATCTGTTGGCTAGAGTGTTTGACCAGATGTTGGAATGGTGTTTGGAACCTGTGACACTCCCTTTCCTAGACCCTAGGAGGTTTCTGAGCCAGGTGCTTGCAGAGTCAGGCTCACTCACAGTTTCTGACCTAGCTGATGTTGAATTCTTTTCTCCATAATGGCACAGCTTCAATAGAAGGGGTGGAGAGTGGCCCACCCAAGAACACCCTATAGCCTGGCAGTTGCAGCACTCTCCAAGGAGGTGGGAGATGTGAATTGGATATCCTTTAGGCTAAGAAGGGAATTGTGGGAGATCCAAGTTCAACCTGGGTGAATGCTTGAGCCTTAAGGCTATTGTATAAAAGGGGCAGCAGCACCACCCTCTTACTTCCCCATCTTTGAAAAGAAAAGTGAATCCTGTTAGGATTTTGAAAGAAAAGGCGTAGTCGCCTGCCTTTGAAACAAGCTTTACAGGTTGTGGATCACAAGTGAAAGGAGACGCCTCCCTGTAGCTCTGTGAAATCATTTCAGTGGTCTTCCTGCAGAGTAGGATGAGTGTTCAGGTGATCATTTCAGATTTTTTTCTAAGGTGCTACATTCCTTCTATCCAAATTAGAGGAAACTTTAACTTGTCAAGCTTTCTAAAAGTTACAGAATCCAAGAAGTGAGACTCTGTTCCTAGCAGTTGCAATTGGAGTAATAGGTCACGGCAAAAAGCATTTCAGACTAGAATTTGTTGGGTTTTTTTGCTTAGCGTGGCAGTCCCTAACAAGTGGAGTGGAGCATTACCAGATAACTTAATCTGTGATGGGAAGGTTAATTGAGAGTTAGTGTAACCTGGTTTACTCTAAGTGTACTTTGCTGTTGTTCTTTTTCAGAGCTTTTTGTTAATTTGGGAGCAGTTTGAAGATACAAACCACCACAGCTACCATTCGCACCATGGCGTAGCGAGCGGGCTGCTCATTGGCCTCAGGGTCTGCCTAGCTCTGTCGCTGGCTGCTGGGCTGTACCAGATTATCACAGTGGAGAGAAGCACGCTGAAAAGGGAGTTCTATATCACCTTTGCCAAAGTATGGGTTACATCAAGCAAACTGATCCCTTCTTCTGTAAATATAATTGTGACATGCAGTTGACTGAAGCACTAAAATCTTTTCCTCCATAAGAATGTTTAAGTGTCTGATTTGATTACATTGCACCCCGTCATCATACTCTGAGTAGGCATTTTAATTTGACAAGGAGTATAGAGCTTTTTAAAACAGAAATCCCACCTTTCATTGTGTGGTTTTCGTTATGTTGATTGAAAATTAAACAATGGCTTCATAAAATAGACAGAAATGTAAATGTAGTTCCTGTAACTGTCATCTCTTTCTTCTAAGCTGGCATGTAGTCATTTTACAACTTATACTCATCTTCTTTTTTAGGCCTGCATTCTCTGGTTTTTGTGCCACCCATGTCTTGCAACCATTGCTGTAATATTCAGAGAATATCAAAGAGAAAAGGTATGTACAGGCAAGATAAAAGAGATGTAATTTGAATAGTAGTTGTTCTTCATGTTTAATGTTTGTTAGCAAACTCATGCTCTTAGGCTGTTAATCTTATGACCCCAAAGCAACTTGAAAAGTCTTAGTCACACAGCCCTCATTGATGCTAATGTGAGTCATATTTTACAAAGGCATACAGGGCTCAAATCATCTAAGGGTAATCATTTCTAGGTTAAGGGAGGGAGAGGGGGAGATTGTTAAGTCAAAGGAAGATGTTGAGGGGGTGCTTTGTTTTATTGTTTGCTTGTTTGCTTTTAATTAAAAACACCTTAGGGATTCTTCTAACAAAGGGAGTAGAAAGATAAATCCGTGGATTTTTTTGTTGTTTGCTTTTTAGTCTTCATCCTTTAAAAGTGTTATGTGGCTAAATAGGTCAGGGAACCTGTAGCCGAACTGTGTTCTTTAGATCAAGAAGTCTGTCCAAATATATTGTTTGGTTTGTAAGCTCTAAACAGTTAAAAACAAAGATGGACTCACTGAGTTTCTCGGTTGCTTAAATATATTGGGAACTGGAGAACTCCGTGTGTGGAGCCTGCCATGTTCAGATGAAGTGCACCACTATTCTCAGGTGATTGACTACCTCATTCCAGCAGAGGGTTCGCTTCTTTTCGTTATTCTTATAACCATCTGTGCATTTGTATGCAAATATATTCAGAAAATGAGCTTTCATTTGTGTAGAGGATATGTAAGGGAAAGAAAAGGGTTCTATTAAATATATATAATAAATGAAATAACCATGTTTCATTTACAAAAAAAAAAAGGGAAATCTAGGCAGAAAAAAATTGAATCCTCTAGAGTTACTAATGTAGAGACTTTGTTTTGCTTGGTGAAAACCTCCTCAGGGCAGGAGGACAGTCTCTAGAAGTAGGATCAGTAAAGTAGTATTTTTGCAGTATTTTGAGCTTACTGAAAGAAGACTGCAATTGCTCTGCTCTTGCATTTGAGCAGGTTCAACCATTATGTGCAGCTGCAGTTCCCACACTATGATAATTCAGCTGGTTTTGCTTCTTCAGATGCACCTCAATACAATAAAATGCATGGTCAATAAATACCATATTTATTTAAGAAAAACATGTATTTTAAAAGACTGCCTGTACATGAACTGAAGACCTGTGCTTTCACAGAAACAATAGTTACACCTTCAGGCATTTCATAAATACAGCCTTACACACCTTTTACAGATGAAGAGCCTCAAACTGAAAGAGGTCTGGCTAAGTGAGATTGATAAATCACTATCCTCATCTCCATGACTGTGCTAATGCAAAGTATTTCCAAGCTTTCTTTTTTTTTCCCCCCCACTCTGTTTGTTGTAAGAATAGAATATCTAAACATCACCTCTGCTTGTGAAACTGCATGGGTGGTGAATTGCAAGTCTGAAATTCCCCAGAACAGAGACTGCCAGAAGGGTTATGTGACTTGCCCAGGGCTATCTACTGATTTAAAAACACCCAGGTGTGAGAGTCTGATTCCTGGACTTAAAATGCATGTTCAAATCTTTTGTAACTGCAGCAGTATTAAAAGGTTTAAAGTTAAACCTCAAGCACTCATGCTGATAGAAATTTATTGTGGCTTGTTTAGTGAGAGAGTTTTTTTCACTTATTATTTCTTTTTCTCTTTTCTTGTCTCTAGATTATTACCATAGGTGTTATCCTCTGTCAGTGCATCTCCATGGTTATCCTCTACAGACTTTTTCTATCTCATAGTCTATATTGGGAAGTATCTTCACTGTCATCAGTGACATTGCCACTAACAGTATCCTCTGGACATAAAAATCGACATCACTTCTGAGATGTTTAGGAAGAATACGTTATGTAATAAATGTGCAATAATGACTTAAATATACAGGTATTTTTGTCACAAATGTATGATACATTGGTTTCACTGGAAAACTGAGTGATAATATCAGACCACTTCACAGACCTTTGGTGCGACAAGATTCCTAGATTAATGTGTTGAAAGTATTGCGGAGTGTAAAAATCCATAATTTGAACAGTTTTATAGATATTGTGTAACAAGCGGTGCTGAGCTGTATCACAGAAGAGTACAATAAATCTTTTCTCTCCCATTCACGGACACCAAAAATTCCCTTACTTTGTGTCAATACTAGGTTTGAAGATCTTATAAAACGCAGTTCTTAAAACATCTACATGCTCAAACAAGTTTAAAATAGGCCAGTTGTGAAATTGGTGTGATGCATAACGATGAGTACAAGGGTTTTTTTATTTTCATGCTTTAAACAAAATGCATTTTATGTATCAGTATAAAAGATGGGGAAAGAAGGGAGGGAGAATCTTCTAGAAAACAAATGTAAAATGTTCACAACTGACTGCAAGAAACTTTCCTTTATCGTGGGTGTATAAGAAAAGCCTTTTTTGCATCTAATGTTCATGCTGGTTAAAATTCTAATGGGAATGTAAATAGGGTTTATATCTTCCTTTTTTTAAAAAAAAGTAAATGTAACTAAAAATTTCATCCAGTAATCAAGGTCTAAACAGTTTTTGAGGCTTAGAATACATAGCAACATAAAGGTAATTAAAACAGCAGCCTTGCATCTTTTAAAGGAGAAAAAAAAAGGCAAAGAAAATGGAATGGGTGATGTGGTACTAGAATTTTAATCCTGATATAATTCATTTCTGTTACATTGAGGATTCAATCATAATTAAGCCATATACACAGATTAAATTAACAGAAGCATTTCAAATAAATGTTGGTTTCAGTCATCAACTACCCATGAATTCCTGCCCAAGGATACTTAATCAGGATTAAATTTTCTATGAATAATTGAAAAACAAAATACTCACTGGATTTGTTATAATCCATGTTGGCACTGGGTTCTAAGTAGTTGCCATCTTCCATCCATTGTAATAAAGCCATTCTACTTTGTGATGCCCTAGCATTCAGAAAGCCAGTGTAAATATATACTTTATTGAAGTGCCTATTTATAGAGTATGATTAAATCATGCTGACTTTTTTTTTCTTTCATAATAAGGACATACCTATTGCCATTGTGAGTGAAATTTTTCTTTTTGGATTTAGCTTAGTTGAGACTTCATACATGTGTGTTTCTTCACAAAATGGATTTTATTTTCTAGTAAATCAGTGTTTGCTTCTTGTTAACAGTGTGTATTTGATTATTATGTCTCTGTGAAAATGTGAAGACACTGGTTCTAGATTTAAAATAGCCCTAACTTCTCCATTTATGTTTGCTTCAGTTGTGAGCATAGTTGAAACATAAGTCTGTTCCATTTTAGTTTAGAGGCAGAACTAGATATTTGCCTTTGACTAAGGCAAAATGGCAACATGACAAAGTTGCTCATTAAATCATCTCCTTTCTTATTGTTTGTAATTCAGATCAAGAATGGCAGGTTGAGGCTGGAAAAGATGAGATATTATGATTTCACACAATCTTCAGAATGATTAAAAGATTAATTATTACATTCCTCTGATAACCACACAAAAATATTATTGGTTCAAACTTCAGTCTTTATTTCCCTGCTTATCTCTGTACTTTTCATCTTCTCAAGAAAAAAGCATCCTGTTTTTGATAAGTCTCCAGTAATGTAGTAAAAGAGTTCTATTTGTCCTCATGTATAAGACTTCAAATTCACACATAAAATAGAATTTTCTGATAGACACAAGTACTACTTTACAATTTATGATCCGTCACGATAAAAGTTTTAATCTATGCAAAAAAAGCCTCTACATGACTTTCAGAAGAGGCACTCTATTTGTTCTATTCTCCAGAAGTACTATCTTGCTTCCTATAGTTCTTCTGCCTTGACTTGGTCAGTATTGTGATACCTACAACCTAATTTTCACTTTATAAATATACCCCACAACAAATCATGATTCATTAGTGTAAGCATGAAACATAAGGTGTTGTCTTTTACATCTTTCCCACATTGCCCCAGAAGTCAGCAGGTAACATTAGTTTGGCATTGGATCCAGTTACTTGAAATAAATTTTAATTTTGCTATTAATGTAACTGTAGCAATTCAGTGTCACTTTCTCATGGTAAGTGGTACAAAGGGACTCTCAGCAGATAACCAGTGCTCACCAATTTTGTGTTACTAAATAATTAATGCACACTGTAGCAGTACGTCACTATGACTGCAGTAATATTCAGTTAATTTGGTGCAGGATATCTTGGGGAGGGGGAAGAGTCTTCAGGTATGACTAATGGACAAAGCTTCATACTTGACCTGTACTCTGTGTTGGATTTACTGCCTCTGATCATGCCTGAGGAGTGGTTCAAGTATGTAAAAGTCTCTCTCTTCTTTCTAACTTATATCTCCTGTAAGAACAGCTGATAAGACCTTGCTTTTTTCATGCTTATCCACACTGTTACCCATTCTATCAATTTGATTTCATAACTTCATCTTGAAAAAATAGCTTCCAGCCTTCTTCCAGTTGTCTTCAATCCGTGCATCCTGACTTGAAAACTACACTTCTAAAATCTGCTTTCTGTCACCAAAAAAAAAAAATAAATTTCGTTTTCTGTCACAAACTGGGGCTTTTGCGTACATGAGCAGCACTAGCGCTGCACCCTACATCGGGTCTGCGTTAGGTGACAGCAGTGGACAGAAGCACTCCTCCAGTGCCCCCATAGCCCCAGTGGCTACGAGGTGCGGGTTCGTGCCTGCCGAAAGCTGCTGTGCACCTGGGGAATTTTCGGAGAGAGCTCCAGCAGTTCCAGGCTCCCCGACACCTCACTGCTGCACAGGACTGAAGCAGGGTCCCCCTGACAGCAGCGCTACTGCTGCTGCCCATGGTGAGCAGCGCTGTTGAGGTCAGAGGACCACATCTCACCTGAGAGTTTCTGTGCATTACGCGGTTCTGTTTTAAATAAAGTTGGGGTTACCGTGTCTGCTCGTGCTGTTGCCTGTGTGTTTCAGTGCTCACAAAGTAGGAGTGTGTATTGACAAGACTGCACACAGAAGTTGGCTGTGCTCTGAAGACATCCACTTCTCTGTGCAAGAGGGCATCACCTGGCCAGCCATCACCTTTTCTGCTGGTGCAGATGCCAGTTTTTGTCAGTTATGATTTGTTGGTTGGGAGGGAGGATCTCAGTTCAGTAGACAAAAGGATGAGATCACCAACTCGATCTACAAGACCCCCCACAAGCTGTCAGGAGGGATCATCCTGCATTGCTCCTGACCAGCGATGTGGAGGCTGGAGCAATTCTGGGGCTCATCGCAAGTCTCCTCAGCTATTCACTCCCCTTCCATGTAGAATATGTTTATTGTATATTTATTTAAAGTGCTTCAGGTAGGAAAATGAATATTTACAATTAAATATATGTAAATGGAAGTGGAAAGACTTGATTGGAAAAATATCAAGTTTCTAATACATATTACAATACTAAGACCTCCCACACAAGATAAATGTTTATAGCCAGATCTAAATGAGTATTTCTTTCTGGTTCCTGTGCCAGTGGAAAGCCATGGAAGTATCAAAATCTTTTTGTTTGCATCTCGATCCTTTACAGAACTGGAAGAATGCTTTATTTGATTTGGCTTTAGTTTATTCTGTGCAATGTTCTGCCTCTAATTGATAGAATAAATGTTTATGGGGCTGGCCAACGCTGATGTTAGGCTGTACCTTTTAACTCCTTGTGTGACTACACAACATACAAAGAGCAGGTTCTCCTTGCGAATGTCAAACATTAAAAGAAAAGGTATTAAGCCGGTTTTCAAAGGATCCTTCTTTTCTAACTGCACTGATCCGACCAGGCTGTGATTTTCCAGTGAATGCTAAGTTCTGATTCCAGTTTTCCTTAAAGGATTATTTTCTGCAAATCTATTGCCTGCCTTAAGAATTCTCTCTCCCGCTGTGCTCTGTCTCTGCCCTCCCCGCTCCCCCTCTCTCATACATATGATTTTGAGTGTAATGGGTGTCATTTCTGTATCTTTCCATCTGTTCCCACGATCAACACTCGCAGTCCAGCCCCTGCTTTGCATGTAGCATGTGTATTCTCTTTATCCCTGGCCTGTTTTGATTTCGCGCTTTTCCTGTCTCTCCTTTGCCCTGTGTGCCATCTTTCTAGTCTCCACAGCCATCAGAGACTTGAGGGTGTGGTTTTACATTGCTGCTAATTTGGGCTGTTAGCTGTCAAAAATAGTGTCTCTGTTCCCCTGGCTACACACTGCTCTCACTTTCCCTGAACTGACACTGGCTGTCACCTCGCAGTTTGAGTGAGGAGTTGAGGAGTTAAAGTGGTAAATAATTCAGCCTTTAGCCACAGCCAAAGAAAAAACAATTTAGTTCTCAGTGGTTTTAGCTCACCCAGTCAGGTTCATCAAACTTTGTTGAGTGCTGGTGGTGCTGCTGGGGATGGGGTAGGAAAGGCACATTGAAGAGAGGCCAGAGCCCCTTCAGAAGGCTGTCTGCAAGGTTGGTCAGTCTTTTACAAGCTGTCAGCCTTGTTTTTCCTCCATCTCTCTCTTCTCTATGTCTTCTGCTGCATTTTGCATGCTGAGCATTGGACTGTCCCTGCCCTCGACCGCTGTCTTTCGACAGGAGTGTGTCATTAGGGGCAGAGGGGTTCCAGCAAAGGGAAAACTGTTTAGCTGCCTTAAAGTATTTTAAATTGAACATGGTCAGTTTTGCCTTTGCAGCCTAAAAAAGGAGCTGGGAGGTGTCACGAGCAGCCCCCAGTTTGAAGGAAGGATTTTTAAGGAGAGAAAAACCATGAAAACAGACACAACTGGAGTGGGTGCCATTTTTTTCAGCAAATGGTAACACTGAGGTAGAAGGCAACCAAGGACATCATATGGCTCTTCACAAGGTCTGCCTGTGGGTAAGGAGAGACTTAATCCAAACATCTGCAACCCGAAGAGCAAAGATTTCCAGCAGCGGGTACTCTGGAAGGCTGCCTTTATCTCTCGGCCGGTTAATCTGCTGAGATGCGTGACTTCGGGAGGCTGTGGTGGGATGGTGAAGATCTGTCTCGCCCTGTGGTCAAGTGCTCTTGAGTTTGTCCAGGCTGGTGAGCGAGTTTGGCTTTTAATGCTCCTGCAACAACCCCCTCAAAAAAATGCATTAATGGAATCTGAAAACAAGGTATCTCAGGAATCTCTCCTTTAATACAGTAGCCACAGCTGAAAGAGTGTATGTGCACCTTGTTAGTGTATACTTTCTTTTGCTTAGTTTCTCACCCTTCCAGCCTCTTTAAAAACAATGGCATTATTTTCAAATCAAATTTTATGAAATGAACATTGGAGTTGTTAAGAAGAGATCAAAATTTACATAAGACTTCTGTGTAACCTATTACCTATGAAAATTTACTTCAGGCTGAAACATGTTTTCCAAAGTTTACAGCATACAAAACAAATGGGGTTTTAAAATTTCTTTACTTATGATTACCTTAAATTGTGTTTTCTAAAAGGGAAGGGGAAAAAAAACCTTGGAACCTTACCAGTTTAATTTGCATTTTGGCTCTGATGTAACTCAAAATAGATTAGATTAAAAAAGGAAATTTGGCAAGTGATTACTCAATTACATGATTTTACTGCTTTGGTATTTTGAAAATAAAAATGAACAGATCTGTTTTACTTTGAAAAGTGCCTGGTGCACGTGTGCTGTAACCACTTTTCAGAAACCATATGGAAGGTTCCCTACGCTGCATATGGCAATGCTACCCAGAGCTCAGATATGTATTCCTGTGATAGACTACACAGGATTCAGTTGGATCAGGGATATTAATGTCTGCATTCAGACAGTACTGTATCGAAGCATGGCAGGGTAATGAGTTTGGTGTAAAACATGGGAAGTTCCCAGTGACAGGGCTGCATTGCTCGTTCTTCATAGAAAGGAACTAAAATTGCTCGGAGCTAGTTCCAGACCAGGAAGTTAGGAAGAATTGGGAGAAGGGTTCCAATTTATATGGCATCTGTTTTTTGCAAGATAGAAAAGGTGAGCAGCATCAACAGATACTTTCAAAACATTTCATCATCTAGAGCTATGGCAGCTGCTCATCTCTAGCCTTCATGCCAAGGGTAGGAAGCCTCTGCTGACCCCTGGAAGACCAAGAAAGTAGTGACAAACTCCCTAGAGTAACAAAGCATTGATGCTCCACTTGGTGAAGCATGGTGTAGTACTGTCTTAAACTGGGTATCATCAGGATTATCTGTTATTCCCATCATCCTGTTTTCATTAGCAAACTGGTAGGAGAAGATGGGCCATCTGTTGCTCCATCACTGATGTGTTCCCCTGGAGTCCCTGGGGCTATTTGTGGCTTTTCAGGTCTCTGATAAATACAGCACTTTTGCAAATGTTTGTTTGCTGCCATGATCTGATCACTTACCTGTCCAGCTCTGTAGAGCTGCTTGGGTTCTTGAAAGCTCCTCCACATGCACATGTGTGGTTGTCCCCTCAGTGCAAACACCACAGTGTGTCTGTTCCTCCACACAAAGCCAGCTTCCATGGCAGGGGATTTCACCAAAATAACAGCAGTTTCAAATGACAGAAGCCTTACTTAGTGCCATCACTGCCCTGACAAACTGTAGCTCTTCCGGTTGATTTCAGTGAGGATTAAGACCTTCAGAACACAAATCTTGGTGTAGTAATGATGATACAGACCCAAAGTCCTGACACATGAACAGCAGAATATGCTGTGAAATTAGAAATTAATGAATTCCTTTTGAAAGAGTAATGTGGAATGGAGGCGATGGGCTACAGGATTTCACTGGACTGCTAAGCCTGTGAACCTTCAGCAAAGCAGCCCTGTCTGAAGAGGAGTCACTACCTAGATGTCCCTCACACAAATACTGTTGCAGAGGTACAAGTGTTCTGCTGTTGCAGCAGGGAGATCTTGATTCTATCCACCTCAATGATTTTTAAGAGTTACATGGCATATGAGACTTGGTTGTCTTCTATGTCTTGGTTTCATCTTTCAGCCTCAAACAAGTAACTGGGTTTGGGTACTATATACCTGATATTTAATAGACCTGTTTCTGAGAAATCTGTGAGATGGATCTTTGCTCTCTAAAATAAAGCACTTCTCAAGACCCTGAGTTTCCCTCATGTCTTCACTTTTCTCCTGTTTAAATGTGAAACAATGGCCTTCAGGACCCTTCACTGCCATGCTATTGTCATTGATGGCATCAGTATATGAGGATTGTTGCTGCTTCTCAAGAATTGAGTAAGTTTGTTTTTTCCCTTCTTTCTACCTTTGTGGGGGCAAGGGATGAGCTGAAACCCTGGTGTCCATCCCTCCAAGTCAGCAACCTGTGCTGGCACTGTAAATAGCCTGAGTCATCGCAGCACTGACAATGGACAAAGCAAGAAGCCTTTACTCAGTGACAGGAAAGGAGCTAAGGGCTGCCATCAGCCTGAAGTATTTCTGCAAGGGGGGAATGGCCACGTGCTTCCCAGAAGGGTTGATCACCTTCAAAGAAAAAAAAAGCAAGCGTTTTCTACCACTGAGTTTGAGATATGTAGACAGTGAGTTTCAGTTTCTTATCTCTGAGGTCTGTTACCAGAGACCAGAATGTGCGGCGGTGTGTGTGTGCGTGCGGATGTCGCTGTTGTAAGTGACTTTGTAAGTTCTGTGTTGGGAGAAGCAGCAAACCTAGGGCTTCTGTTCTGGAGATGAAAATAGGGTGATAGAACCAGGGCAGTAAGAAACCACTTCCCGGTCACCATATCCTGGTGGAATTGTTGCAATTCATGTATTATTCAAAGTCTAGATTTCATGGCCAAGTCTTAAATTAACCTTGAAGTTATCTGAAAAGTCTCTTCTTCCCTGTCGAGTATGTGGCTTTCCCAAGCAAGCACCCTCACTCTTCACACACCTCACCCCCAGTCACGGCTGTTGGTGTTCCAGAGGGAAGGAAATGCAAGCAGCGTCGTGGCTGAAGAGCTGGCTTAGAAGTCTATCCAGGTTAATTCCATGCAGCACGGCTGTGGTCGTGCAGGGCCCGTGAGGATCCTCAACGCCCGGGTCTGTAGCTACAGTTTCCCCCGGTGAGGACGAAAATCACCGCGAGTGGAATCCTCTCCGCCGGGGAAGGCGGCTCCGGGCGAGGGCTCGGCGGTTCCCCTCGGCGGGGCGCGGAGGGGCCGCGGAGCCGGAGCGC